>BRDA01068933.1:0-11299 GCA_036984385.1 Crenuchus spilurus
TATACATAATGCATATAACCTGTTTTTAAATTTGAAAACGGTGTAAAAACGAGTGTATATTGCTTATTTTACACAAGGGGAGGCTGATGAGGCTTTTCCGTTACCGTAGCAACAGAAAAAGGCCCTTTCAATGCAATGTCTTTTATTCTCCAGTTAACCAATGGATGGGCCTTTATATGCCAATCTTTGCATTTTGCAAGACATTAATCGGAGAACATTTCAGGCTCCCCTGTATGTACGGCAGTGTTGCTATGCATTATATATTTATCTTTGCGAGTGAGAATTTTTTTCTTATTTCACTATATATATATATATAATTTTTTTTTCTTTTTCCAGTACTGATGAACTGTGACTTTTGCTGCTCGGGGACAAGGAGCATTTTCATGCTGGTTTTGATTTCTGGTAGACTTCTGATATATGGCATGCAAAAGGGTAAGACGGATTAACTGCCAATATTAGCAATTTTACTGTCCTTTGAATTAAATGAGGATTTAAGCTGAAATTCCAGTGCTCTGTGAGATTGTACCCTTCGATCACATTTGCAGTGTGGAAAGAAATTGTTTCTTTGTCCCCTCTAGTCACAGTTCTGCTGTAGTGTGTGAATGATTATTTATTTGAAGTTGTATAGTATGACCTTATTCATGGCCGTTTTTGGGGTATAGAATATATCTTTTTGTTTTTGCGTATTTAAAACAAAAGTAATACTAGAAGATGTACATGTCCTTTTCTTTGTGTTTTGAATACTTTGTATTTTTTCAAATTCAGTACATCAATAAAGAAGTTGAAGGGAGCAGTAATGGCAGTGGTTCTGTTTTTAATGCCAGTTTGTGCGTGCATGGTTTATTGCCTTTTATTGATCCTGTTCTCATAAAATGACTAAAATGGTTGGAAAATGAGGTCTCAAGTTTTGTTTTGGGCGATTGGTCAGTTTTGTCAAGATCATCAATAAATATTCTTGTTACAGATTTCAACTGAATTTTAGATCCTTAAATTTGATTCAGTTCAGTTCTTTAATTTTTCATTTTTTTTATGCAATTATTTTTGAGACTTGTTTAGGAAAAAAATGCTTGAAACTGTACAGGTGCGTCTTTGAACATTAAAAAGGTAATTTAAGTACATTGGTACCTTGAGATACGAGTTTAATTTGTTCGTAAGCTCGTAAGTCAGTCAACTTATGTATTGAACAAATTTCTCCCATTTAAAATGACTGCTGCCAATAAATTCAGCAACTTGCTGAAGAATGGGATGCCATGGTTTGTTCTTTGCAGTACAAAACACCTCGCAGAAGCAGAAAATGGACAGTATGAACCCAACATACTTCATGTTTGACTGCGCAATTTAATATTTATCCATTCCTGCATTTCGGACCTACAACACATTCCAAACATGTTGGGATAAGGGTAATTTAGGACTAGTAATGAGGGAGAAACACTAAATAATGATGTGATTTCTAGCAGGTGGTTTTAATGTACAAAAGCAGGATCTGCAAACGGCTGAGTCTTTGAACAGCAAAAAGGAGGGCAGAGGATCTGCTGTTTTTCAATAAATTCATGATTAAATTGGTGAAATGTTTAATAAAAAAAAAAAGAAAAAAAGATTGGATATTTCTCACTCAACAGTGCATAATATTAAATGATTCAAGGAATCCAGAGGAGTTTCAGTGTGTAAAAGGGCACATGCTTAACCATAACACCTTGTGATCTTTGATGGCACTGCACAAAGAACCATCACTGGAGTTATTCACAAATGCCACTTCAACTTTCTTGTGCGAAAAAGAAGTCTTATGCTAACCATGGCCAGAAGCAAAGATGGCATCTGGGATGGACCATTACACGGTGGAAATCTGTATTGTGATCAAACAAATCGGTATTCCAGATCTTTTTTTCTTTTTTTTTTTTTTTTTGATGTCTATCCAGACTGTTGAGTGCAAAAGCCAGCATCAGTCATGGTATAGGGTTGTCTGTGCCCTTAGCAAGTGTCATTTACACTTCTGACACCAAAATTGAGATTTTAAAGCAACATTTGTTGCTGTCAAGATGACAATTTCCAGGGACATCCATGCATTTTTCAACAAGACGATGCAAAACCACATTCTGCACACATTAAAGGTATGTGGAATAAGAAGGTACTGGACTGGCATGGCCTACCTGTAGTCCTGACCTGCTCCTAATATAGAATGTGTGGAGAACTTTGAAACAAAAACACTGTATTGCTACATATCTTAAGGTGTCTTTGCAGGAAGAATGAGACATGATAAACTTCATTGCATGGTGTTCTCCATGCCAAAACTTTTTAATTGTTGTGAGAAGGCTTGGCTAAATGCTTTAACATCCTGTTTTTGGAACGTGTTACATGTCTGTAATTCAGGAATGGCTGTATATTAACAAGCGAAGTGAAGAAGACCAGAAGAAAAGCACGTTCATACTTAAAATCATTTGTCGGTAGTTCAGTTCTGGGCTTAGACTGAAATACTGAGCTGTACACACTAGTAGAATGTAGAATCCCTCCATTGTCCTTAGCCTGCAATGTGCCTTGGGGGAGCCTCAAATGACCACAAAGTCTGTACTCAAGGAGTTTCCCAGTTTATTGATCAGTCAGCAGAGTATATATACATTAAAGGACTCAAAGGCATACATGGTTGTGAACGTGTGGTGATATGATTGGTTGAAAATGAAGACTCATGATTGGTTGAACATGATACTCGCGTTGTTAGAAGGCCTCAAGGTTGGATATGTTGGCCTGTGGCAGAGACCAAACAGAGGATAACTCTGACTTATTAATCAGATACTGTTGTCACTGAGAGTTATGGCAAGGCCTCTGAAGCCTTGTCAGCTAGGCTTAAACCCAATGTCACAAAGCATATGTGTGATGCCATAAATTTTAGGAAGAGGATAGCAGGCCTGAACCCCATGACCTGTCTTATGCACATATGGATCCAAGTTACCCTTTTTGATCCCTAAGGAATTAGGTAACCGTGCATAAGATACAATAGAAATCAAACATCAGTATAACTAGAAGGGTCAGCCAACACACCAAAGGAATAATTAAAATTATGATCAAATATCCGCATTATGAAAGATCTCAAACACAAAAGTAGACGAGGTCCACAGATACAAATCAACACAACAAAAATAATCATTTGTACAAGTGAAGATGTATAAGGAGTCAAAAATCCAAATAAACTATACCAAGTACCCCAGACAGAACTCATAGCCTCATCCTCTACCACAGATGCTGCAACATCTTTCATCTTAGTCTGCATTGAAATAAAAGTCAAAATAAATTTTAGAAACATTGCAGTATTTTTCATTTGCATTTTCAATACTCTCCCAGCTTTCTTAGTTGGGGTTGTATTTGAGATTTGGATTTCACTAATGAAAGACAATATTCTATGTTAAGCTGGTTCACAACAGTATAAACTGAAATTTGTTTACAGATTTGGCTTTGTTAATCAATGAACTAATATTTTGTTGCATAATCTTCATTCAGAAAATTCATTTCTGATAACTGCTTTACATCTGCGTCAATTAACATCTGACACCTGCGAGCAGATATTTCAGCCCAAGCTGAATGGACTACATTCCACAGTTTTTTGCATTCTTGGGTTTTACATCAAACACTTTGTCACTCCATAAATTCTCAATCGGATTGAGGTCTGGGGACTGGGCTGAGCATTTCAGAACATCTTCAGCACAAGGTAACATGACCTCTTCCAGTGTTTTGATTATTCAGACTGGTTCATGGTGTCTCGTACAGTCATGGCCCAAAGTATTGGCACCCCTGAATTTTTTTCCAGAAAATGTATTTCTCCCAGAAAGTTATTGCAATTACACGTTTTGTTATACACGTTTATTTCAACAACACAAAAAACAGAAAAAAAAGCAAATTTGATAATTTCACACACAACTCGAAAAATGGGCCGGACAAAATTATTGGCACCTTTTTTCGAAATTGAGGGTAAATAACTTTCATGCATGTGATGCTCATTCTAACTCACCTGTGATAAGTAACAGGTGAGGGCAATTTAAAAATCACACCTGAAACCAGATAAAAAGAGAGAAGTTGACTCAGTTTTTGCATTGTGTGTCTGTGTGTGTCACACTAAGCATAGAGAACTGTCTGAGGACTTGAGAACCAAAATTGTAGAAAAATATCAACAATCTCAAGGTTACAAGTCCATCTCCAGAGATCTTGATGTTCCGTTGTCCACAGTGCGCAACATCATCAAGAAGTTTACAACCCATGGCACAGTAGCTAATTGCCCTGGACATGGATGGAGGAGAAAATTTGATAAAAGGTTGCAACGCAGGATAGTCCAAATGGCGGATAAGCATCCCCAATCAAGTTCCAAAGAAATTCAAGCTGTCCTGCAGGCGCAGGGTGCATCAGTGTCCGCTCAAACTATTCGTCGACATTGAATGAAATGCTATGGCAGGAGACCCAGGAGGACCCCACTGACATAAAAAGCTAGACTGCAGTTTGCCAAAATGTATGCAAGTAAGCCAAAATCCTTCTGGGAAAACATCTTGTGGACAGATGAGACCAAGATAGAGCTTCTTGGTAAAGCACATCATTCTACTGTTTACTGAAAACAATGAGGCCTACAAAGAAAAGAACATGGTACCTACAGTCAAATATGTGGAGGTTCAAAGATGTTTTGGGTTGTTTTGCTGCCTCTGGAACTGGGTGCCTTCACTGTGTGCAAGGCATCATGAAATCTGAAGATTACCAAAGGATTTTGGGTCGCAATGTAGGGCCCAGTGTCAGAAAGCTGGGTTTGCGTCCTAGGTCATGGGTTTTCCAGCAGGACAATGATCCCAAACATACTTCAAAAAGCACCCAGAAATGGATGGAAACAAAGCGCTGGAGAGTTCTAAAGTGGCCATCAATCAATCAATCAAAATTTATTTATATAGCACTTTTTACAACGGGCGTTGTCACAAAGCAGCTTTACATAATTAGTATCAAACAATTTGAATCTAAGCCCGATGTGAGCAAGCCAAAGGCAACAGTGGCAAGGAAAAACTCCCTCAAGGCTGGAGGAAGAAACCTTGGCAGGAACCAGACTCACAAAGGGGATCCTCTGATCAAACTACTGATAGAGATTTACATCCTTAGTTAAGTCTGACATTGTGCTATAGTATAAAACAATAATGAAATATAATAATGAATGCAGGAGAATTCAGCCATCAAATACCTTCAGTGGCCATTTCCTCAGAAAAGAGAGAAGAAAACAAACAGCAAACAGAAACAAATATAGAAACGTGAATATTTGCATTGAGATGGCATCCGGTCAAGCTGGCTGGAAGGAAGGAAACCAGAAAGAACATAGATATTAGAGCGTCATCAGACCAGACAGGTATCCATCCATATCGCCATCATCAACCTCCAGCATATTGGAACAACATCATTGAGTGTCTGAGATTTCCGCAATTCCCCATATTCATGAAGTCCTGTAACGACAATAACTGGAAAGGAGAGGTTAATTACAAAAAGCTAAACTGAACAGGTGGGTTTTGAGTCTCGATTTAAAAGTAAAGACTGTGTCTGCGTCCATGAATGGTTGGGTTAGTTATGCTTTATGTACATCATTTCAAATGAAGAGAAGTTGTAGCCATGCTTTTGGTTAATATGTAAAGTATTTCTGTAAATCACACCAAATCCTCCCCCTTTGCCTGTCAATCTGGGGCTGTGGACATATTTAAAGCCTGTTGGGGTGGCTTGATTTAATGCTAAATATTCGTCTTTCCTTACCCAAGTTTCACTAAGACATACAACGTCAAACTTCTGATCGATTATATCATCATTCATAATGACTGCTTTTGAGTTAAGTGCTCTTATATTGAGTAGGCCAAGCTTTAGTTCTGAGGGGATGGTACTATATTCTATCTCTGATGGTTTAATAGTGATTAGGTTTTTGTGACACATTGTTTGAGATTTTCTGTTTAAATTTGGTTCGAGGTACAGACACAGTCTTAATACTGCAAAAGGCGTTTATATTTCTGAGAGCAAATACTGTAGACATGGACGTGGTAGTGGGGGGAAAAGTGGACCTGGCTACCCAGGGCCCGAGTAGGGAGAGGGGCCCATAAAACTCCAGATTTTTATTTTTATTTTTTCGAATGAATTGGGCCCTCAAATTAATTAATTATTTATTAATTCATATTTCAAATATATTGATGGAAAAAGAAAGAAGGCAGAATGAGGGGAGACAGCTGTTGACGGCTTTCTTTCCCAAAGGTGAACAGAGTTTGCTTGTTATGCAAAGTCCAATTAAAGGTAAAGTAGTCCACTCCTATAGCAAGCCGTTTTTAGCCTAAAATGACACCAGCGATACAAGTCCTAATTCAGTTTTTACTAGTAACAACTCTAATTCAAGATCTCTCGTCTCTCTAATGTAGTTTTTACTAGTAACAACTCCCATTTCAGATATCAATTGACATTTTTACTAGTAAAAATAGAGACTTACATATCCATAATTAAATTCTGACTAGTCACATTGCCAGGTGGACATATCTTTAATGTAATTCTGACTAGTCATAATTCTCCATTGACTTACATTGAATTTCACCCTCTCATATCCATAATAAAATTGTTACTAGTAAAAATTCCAATTAAAGATATCTGCAAATACCTTATTACTAGTAACAAGTACAGGTCCACATATCCATAATTGAATTCTGACTAGTAAAAATGTGAATTCAAGAGCTCTCCAATTAAGTTTTTACTACTAAAATATGAATTAGAGATATGTAAGGTTTCAGAGCTCTAAAATATAATTTTAGATATCTACAAATCTGTTTTTGACTAGAAAGAATTACATTATTGATATCTAAAATTTGAATTCTTACTAGTAAGAATTACATTCTTGATATCTGCAATGCCATTTGTACTAGTAAAAATATAATTGCAGATATCTCTAATTGGAGTTTTTACTAGTAACAGTTGTATTACGGATATGAGAGGGTGAAATTCAATGTAAGTCAATGGAGAATTATGACTAGTCATAATTACATTAAAGATATGTCTACCTGGCAATGTGACTAGTCAGAATTGAATTATGGATATGTAAGTCTCTATTCTTACTAGTAAAAATGTCATCATTGATATCTGAAATGGGAGTTGTTACTAGTAAAAGCTACATTAGAGAGATCTTGAATTGGAGTTGTTACTAGTAAAAACTGAATTAGGACTTGTATCGCTGGTGTCATTTTAGGCTAAAACGGCTTGCCCTACACTCCAGACAGCTGCTGCTGATTTTTGTAGGTTCACGTGAAGTCGTTAGTTTAGTTAGTTGCCAACCAGGCTGCTTGCGGCTGTAAGTATAAAGACAATTATGAGCCGCTAACGTTAGTTATCAACTTTAACCAGTTTCAGAAACAAACAGTGGCTCTGGTGCAGCCACAGAGAGAGAGAGAGCGAGCGAGCTACTGGTAGAATTGCTGCCTAAATGCGAGTTGTTAACTTTAAGTTTAAAGTAAGTTAGTCTTTTGGTTCAGTGCATGTGCTATACCCTATTGTCTACTAACACAGCAGAGCTAAAAGTGAAACACTGCTGAGACTTAATAAATGATCCCCGCAGCAATATTTCTGCCGCATATATCAACATGTAAATAGCCTACATCAACATAATCTGTTTGTATCTTAAAACCTTATTTATGCTTTTTTGTTTAAATAAATACCTCCCTGTTTTTTGATCATATGCCTCGTTTACTGGCATTTATAGGGGCCCACTGACATTGAGAGTGTACAGGGCCCGAATTTGCTGCTACGCCCCTGACTGTAGATAAATTTTTTCCCCTTGTTGTGCACAGACAAATGGCCATTATCTGTAAGAGTATCATTAAGGTCACTTACCTGTTTGCTGTGTAACTTACTTACCTGTTGTTTGTGGTATGGGGTCCTGGCGTAGAACATCCGCGATGTTTCCCGAGAGGACCACAGAACCTAGGCGACTGGGGTGGAGCCTGTCCTGGCGATACAGTGCCGGACGTTCCCGAAAGCACTCCCAGTTGTCCATGTAGTCCATGCCGACAGTGCCGCACCAGATCCGGAGCCAGGAGTGGAATACGAAGAGCCTGCTGAACGACTCGCACCCTCATCTGTAGATAGGTAGGGAGCCTGAGACAATGATCCTGGTCTCCGTCTTCTTCCAAGCGGTATCCACAAGTTGAACGGTAGTGTTCCTTCATGACCTCGCTGCGGCGGGCAGAGATGTCGTTCGTCCCCATGTGGAGAACGAGGTGCCGAAGTTGTCACGCTGCCGTAGCACTGGGGGAAGCCATCTATCAACATCCAGGATCCATGCACCTGGTAAACAACACACAGTAGCGTTATTTTTCCCACTAGAGACTTTTAATTGTCTAACAATAGAGCTACCGATAATAAGAACACCGCCCTATTTATCTTTTGGTGCCAGTGCTGGTGCAGGTGAGGGTGGGGAGTCAAGCTTCTCAAAGCAGTTGGCTGAGGTGAAGACTGGCTGTGGCATCGGAGGGGACGACCTCGGCTTCCCGCGCCCTCGCTGGTGCTTCCAGCCCGGCACAGGAGTAAAGCTGGCCGTCCCGGTGAGCCGCCGCGATGGTAGAGCCGAGAGGGAGACGTCTGTGTAGGAAGCGTCACGGGCAGCTTCAAGCCTTGTCTTCTCATGCTGGAGCTCGGTCTACTTCTCCAAGAGCCGCTGGATTTGGCAACCCAGCTGCTCGAGCTCCGTGCTGAGCCTGAAGAGTGCTCATTCCTCCGCGGTCGCCATGTGATAGGGAGACAAAAAGGTGTATAGGTTAATATAATAATAGTAATAGCACTAAGTACAATTAACTAAGATATGTGAGTAAAAAAAAAAAAAAGGATAAAGAATGAGCCTTTAGATAGGCGCCTAAGGAAAAACTTGTAAGAGTTCTGCTAAGCAGCTGCACGTAAACAAGCTGAGCATGCCGAAAGCCGGAAGTGTGTCCAGCAATGAGTCCAGATCTAAGTCCCATTGAACACCTGTGGAGAGATCTTGAAATTGCTGTTGGGAGAAGGCACCCTTCAAATATGAGAGACTTGGAGCAGTTTGCAAAAGAAGAGTGGTCCAAAATTCCAGTTGAGAGGTGTAAGAAGCTTGTTGATGGTTATAGGAAGCAATTGATTTCAGTTATTTTTTCCAAAGGGTGTGCAACCAAATATTAAGTTGAGGGAGCCAATAATTTTGTCTGGCCCATTTTTGGAGTTTTGTGTGAAATTATGTCAAATTTGCCTTTTTTTCCCTCTGTTTTTTGTGTTGTTCCAATACACACAAAGGAAATAAACATGTGTATAACAAAACAAATGTAATTGCAATAATTTTCTGGGAGAAATACATTTTCTGGAAAAAATTCAGGGGTGCCAACACTTTCGGCCATGACTGTATATGATAAATGGGCCCGACTGCAAAGTATGAGAAACGTCCGCAAACCATTATGCTTGCGCCTTCAGGTTTTACAGTCTTCACAGTGCACTGTGGCTTGAATTAAGTGTTTATGTCTTTGTTTTCCCCTCTCCAATCAACTTCCTGATCAAAGTTCTTTCTCTTTCAGTACAATGTCTGGAACAACCCATTTTACTCACTGAGCAAGGGCTAAAACCAGCAGGTACAACATTTTCTGCCCTCCTTCTTTAAATAAAGGCCATAATTGACACCCGTTTCTTCACAGAATGAATATCCTCACTAATTGAACTCCACGCTGCTATTAATTTGAACACGCCCCTTTAATTAAATGAGTCAATTACACTCAATTAACACCGTGCATGTCATGACTGGTAGTTCTGTTGGTTGCCCATTACTCATCTACACATACTGTAGTCTTGAATTTTTCCCCATGTTGTATTATCTTTTTTGCTTGAATCGGTAATTAGTGATGTTAGACTGCTATTAATTTGCACATAACTGTATTTACTGCCATGGGCTTAGTTTTTATTAGTATGTTTGGAATGGAAGAGAAGTATGTGAGAGGAGTTGGGACAAGAGAAGAGATGTTTGTCCAACCTCGAGTGGGAATTGAAACTAATTTTGGAGATGAGGTTGGTATGTGTAAAATTTGGGGTCCTCATTCAAGACTATTAACAGCCTAAATTCTTGTTTATCTGAGATTTGTATTAAGAGGACAACAGTGTTTGAGGTTCACAGTATGTCAATTTTATGTACTAAATACTCCTTATTCAAATATCCTAAAGTAAATGTAGTTTTGCAATCTATGGCACCTTTAAATAAAATGTATGTAAGTGTAAATGATAATGTTGTTAAACATGATATGAATATGAAAAACAAATTAAGATTAAGATACAGAATTTTACTCTCTGAACAGCAGCACATCCTAACCTGGAAATTAATTTTTGATTTTGTGTGATGAAAACAGTAATTCTAGCTGTTTTTGTAGATTTTTTCAACAACATATAACAAATATATTTATGTATCTGGATTGCCCATCAACCCACAAATTGTGAAAAATGACAACCCAGTCAGTTTTTGTGGACTGTCTGAAAAATGTAATGACTGGTTCAGGGTTGGGCTCTCCTTATTGGACAGTAAGAGAAGAGCCATGCACTCACCAGTGTAACTCACTAATATGAGTTTGGACCACAGTGAGCCATTTTATATTTGCACACAGAACTGCATAAACCACAGTGTCTGCAAACAGAATTGATTAGGATTGTTTTTCATGGCAATGGCCAACATGAAATCGAGTTTTTATTTTCATGTGAAACCTCAACTTCTGTTTGTGAACTTGCATTTTCTCTTTTTGTACTGCAGAAGTCTTTGCTTTTGCCATATTGTTTTATTTTGGATGTGTTGTGTTGAGATGGACTCTATCTCTAAATGGAGTTTAAGAGCCTAACAGCCTCACAAATGAAGTTGTTCTTCATTCTGGTGGTTCTACACTTTATGGACCGCAGCCTCCTGCCAGAGGGGAGCGGGACAAAAAGTGAGTGTGCTGGGTGGGTGGGGTCCAGTGAGTGTGCTGGGTGGGTGGGGTCCTTCATGATGCAGGTGGCCCTTTTTCTGCATCTAGAGGTGTAGATGTCTGTGGTGGTGGGGAGGCTGACTCCCACAATCTTCTGTGCAGCTTTCACCACCCTCTGCAGAGATTTCCTGTCTGCAGCAGAGCAGCTGCCATGCCACACAGTGATCAGGGTTTGTACGGGTGCTTGAAATCCTGGAAAATGCTTGAATTGTAACATTCTGTTTTCCAGGCCTGGAAAGTGCTTGAAAATACTTGAATTTCTAACTGCATTTACTTTACCAAAAAGGTTGGGACACTAAACAAATTGTGAATAAAAA
>BRDA01068938.1:0-10095 GCA_036984385.1 Crenuchus spilurus
TATATATATATATATATATATATATATATATATATATATATAATATTTTGTGTATATAAAATAGCAGCTGAATTCTCTATTCCATCTGCTTTCATCACTATTTTAGAAATATTTAACTTTGTGACAATGTATTTTTAAATTATCCATACATGGGTCGATTGTGTACAGTCTTGGTGATAAAAATAATTTATGAATGTTGATCATGTCATCACTGATTGGGAGTGAAATGCACTTTTTTTTTAATGCTGAATAAAATGTGATTTAATATCTGTATGTGGACATTACTGATCACAGAAGCTAATACATCTCAGTGTTTACAGCAACTTGTACTACAATAGAGTGTGAAAAAGTGCAGCTCGTACTGTAAGACAGCTCAGCTCTGTAGTGCAAGATGGCATACAGTGATGAGCCAAAGCACAGATGAAGCGATTAAAATGAATTACCTCATAATGGCAAATGCCAGGGTTGGAGATATATAACCTGGTAAGAGGACAGTTGGTTCTTGTAGCCATTGTGTCGGTTGTGTGACAGATGGGAAAGCATGAAGAGTTAAATCACCAGAAGAGTTTGACCATCTGTGAAATGGGAAGGCTTGTGTGGTGCTAGTAAGCAAATGTCAATATCTACCAAGAGTGCCCTCCAAATTCCTCAGATCTCAACAAGAAGGAGCATTTGAGGGATGTATGGGAACAAGGACATACGGGCATCTTCAGAGATGGTTATTTAATTCCTTTTGTCCCTAATCTCAGTCTTATTACATTTTAAGGCTTCTCATTTAGGAACAAATACAGTGTACTCTGGCTGTTCTTTATCTTAAATTACAGAAGACTACAGTGTGTTGCACTGGTACAAGTGTTGTCAAACACCTCAGTGTCACTGATGGAGTGAAAGTAGTGCACTAACCAAAATTATCCAGCCATCAGCATCCTGTGAGCACCGATGTAGTACTAGAGGGCCAGTGACAGATGCGCTGCTGTTTCTGACTTTACATCTACAAGGTGTCTAACAGAATGGACAGTGAGCTAAGATCATTTTTAAATACTCCAGCAGCTCAGCTGTGTCTGATCCATTCAAGGTAGCACAATACACAGTAACACACCACCACCACATCAGTGTCACTGTAGTACTGCAGTGACACTGACATGGAGGTGGTGATACTGAGGGAGGAAGGAGGAGGCTATGGAGGTGTAGATGATGACAGGGATAAGGAGGGAGGAGGAGGCTATGGAGGTGTAGGTGATGACGGACAGAAAGGGAGTAGAAGGCTATAGAGGAGTAGGTGGTGACAGGGACAGGCTGGGAGGAGAAGGCTATGGAGGTATGGAGAGTGCACAGCTGCTAACAAAAACAAATGCTAGCTAAATATGTTAAACAGTGCTAATGCATTGTGTGGTACTTGGTGACAAGCTATTTGTTGATCATATTCATAATAGGTGACAGAATAGGTGAAATATTCAGTACTTGAACAATAACAAAACATTGTTCTTACAAGAAATCTCAGCTAGCAACAACAAACATGTTTAGCATGTTTACGCATTATAAAACCATTAAAAACCAATATAATGTCAACCAATTAAAACAAAAACTTCAGTTTAAAGTTTTTTTAGTGTGTAAACATCCTAATTATAGCATGTATTTCCCAAAATCAGTAATAGGCTAGCCTCATTCAACATCCACTTGGCAGCCATGTTTGATTTGTTTATGTAGTAATATGAATGCATCACACAAATGTCTGCCTCGTCTTTATGACGCAGTGTTTCTGAATATACTGTCTGAAAAGTCTTTTGGTTGTCCACTAGTCAGTTCACTGTGTAGTAAATGCTCTATAGTGAATAGTGAACGCGTTGACTGAAACATTCTGAACACAGCATTATTGTTTCACTGTCTTTTCTTCCAAGAAATGGGGGCACATTCCACATTACGATAATCAATCAGAGTTGTTTGTTGATGAAACACCATCACGTGAGGCGCCCTAACTCCTGTCCATATACAGCCTCTGTAAATCTCTCAAGATAAGGTTTTATTGATTTACAGAAGAAGCCAAATGTCAAACTGACCTCCATCTCAATTAAAGAAGCAAAAAGAGAAAATGAAGATGATTGAAAAATCAAGTTAGCAAGTTTCATTCATTTCATTTTTTACTTTTGAAATTTACTTTACATTTTTAAAGATTTTTTTAAAAATCAGCCCACCCATGAGCTAAGACTATCCCAGTCACTTGTAATGTCCCTGACTTTAGAATGGTGATGACTAGCACAGCCTCCTCTGATGCATGTGATGTCAGGCTTTTCACACTTCAGCACATATGTCACTTGGCAGGCAACATGCTCAGAGAAAAGCGCAGGCTATCCAGCTCTGATGGATCAGCTGGCAAACGCCAGAGCCAGCCGACATTGCATGGTAGTATTGATGGGGAGGGAGTGCCACCTACCACCCAGAGAGAGCACAGCCAATTTTGCTTGACCCTGCTATCGGTGGCAATCGATGGCTATCAGCATGTTCTGTTGTTTTATGTCTTTACACTAATAGCATTACAATCTAAATTAAATTTCAGTTTCAAATAAAGTCTACAAGGGCACTTTCAGAGATCTTGTAGAAACTTGTTATTTAATTCATTTTAATTTGTCTTATTCCATTCCAAAGCTTCTTATTCAGAAACAAAAACTACTTTAGTCTTAAATTACAGACATTTGGATATGTCAGTGGCTCATAGACACTGAAATTGGCTCATCTAAAGCCTTGTGACAAATAAACCTATATGACTGTTTGAATGTTAGTCATACAGGCACTTTTTCAATCATGTCAAACTAAATATTTATGAAAAGGATTTTGTTTAAAATCATTCAATGAATAGTAAAACTGAACATGTTCTTAGCAGCAGAGAACATTAAGTCATTTTATACATGAAACACAGGTAGGTCAAAAAAACATACAGGGCACTTAAGGAGAAAAATGAACAAAAGATAAGAGATAAATATGAATCACATCTGATTACAATAAATTAACAATTACAAATCACACTTAAAATCAAACCAGAAAAGAAACCGAATACCCAAAATCAATCAACAAAACAACCAAACAAAATTAACATTCTGTGAAACACGTTACTAATATAAACTGTAAAATTAGTTAAAAAACTTTCAGCTCCAGGAGAGACGATAAAACAAAACAAAACAAACAATATGGTAAGAGGAGGAACAAAGAGTAAAATATCAAAAGAAGAAAGAGGAAAACAATCAAATCTCAGAAGAGGAAGACAATCAAATTTCAGGAAAAGAAAACAATCAAATTTCAGGAAAGGAAAACAATCAAACCTCAGAAGAGGAAATCAATACAATTTCAGGAAATTTAAACAATCAAATCTCAGGAAAGGAAAACAATCAAATCTCAGGATAGAAAAACAAATGTCAGAAGAGGACAGTAAAATCTTTAAAGAGGAAAACATTGACTTCAGCAGCTTGCTATGTCCTAAAAGAATATTGCACATTATCTTCTGCAAAGGAAAGCAAGCTATGCTAATAAAACCATTTGTGGATTAGATCTACCTGTCGATGATTACTAATTAAACTTGGAGGTATTGTGAGCACTTGTCCCCAGCTTTACTAAACCAAGATAGAATCAGAAGAATATTGTTGTAATATATATATTATACAGTGGTACTTGAAAGTTTGTGAACCCTTTAGATTTTTTTATATTTCTGCCTAATGTGTGACATAAATATGACCTAAAACATCATCAGATTTTCACACAAGTTTTAAAACTTGATAACGAGAACCCAGTTAAACAAATGAGACAAACATACTTCTCCACTTATTTATTGAGGAAAATAATCCAATATGACATATTTGTGAGTGGTAAAAGTATGTGAACCTCTAGTATTAGCAGTTAATTTGAAGGTGAAATTAGACTCAGGTGTTTTCAATCAATGGGACTGACTCCACAAATCCACAGTCAGACAGATTGTGTATAAATGTAGGATATTCAAGACCATTGTTACCGTCCCCAGGAGTGGTTGACCAATAAGGATCACTCCAAGAGCAAGGCGTGTAATAGTCAGCGGGGTCGCAAAGGACTCCAGGGTAACTTCTAAGCAACTGAAGGCCTCTCTAATGTTAGTGTTCATGAGTCCACCATCAGGAGAACACTGCAATGGTGTGCATGGCAGGGTTGTAAGGAGAAAGCCACTGCACTGCAAAAAGAACACCAATAATTGTCTGCACTTTGTTAAAGTTTTGGATGAGACCAAAATATAACTTTTTGGTTTAAATGAAAATTGTTATGTTTTAGAAAGAAAAACACTGCATTCCAGCATAGGAACCTTATCCCATCTATGAAACATGGTGGTGGTAGTATCATGGTTTGGGTCTGTTTTGCTGCATCTGGGCCAGGATGGCTTGCCATAATTGATGGAACAATGAATATCCCTCCTTGGATCACTACCTTATTATAGTGGAGGGATTTGTGTGCCTGCATGATCCTTAGAGTTAGGTTGTCTGGGGCAACAGCCCCTGGTTTGGTCTCCCAAGACAAATTTGTCCTAGGTGACAGGTCAGACAAAAAGTGATTCAAAAAATTCACCACGACAAAGAAAAACATCAAGACTCTGCTTCCCTCACCTGGAATAGGATTACTGGGGCTCCACCCTGGAGCCAGGCCTGGGGTAGGGGCTCCTTGGTGAGTGCCTGGTGGTCTGACCTCTATCCATGGGGGGAGGCAGTAATGGTGGTCGGGTGTTTTGAGATTTGGGTGTTGACCTAAAACAAGGGACTTGGCATTCCAATCCTTGGCTACTGAAGCTAGCTTTTGAGAGATGGAATGTAACCTCTCTGATGGGAAAGGAGCCTGAGCTGGTGCATTAGGTTGAGAGATACCTGCTAGACATAGTCAGGCTCACCTCTCCTTGAGAGGGACTGGACACTTTTTCACTCTGGAGTGTCCAAAGTGAGAGGCATCAGGCAGGGGTAGGCTTGTTGGCTTGGTGACTGTGTGTGGGGGTTTTCCCCAGTGGATGAGAGGGTAACTTTCCTATGCCTTCAGGTTGGGGGACAGGTTCTGACTGTTTTTTGTGTGCTTATGCACCAATGATTAACTTTACAATCATATTGTTGGACTTACGGCCATGTGTCTTGGACACTCGGGTGAAGAGAGGGGCTGAGCTGTCAACTGATTACCACCTGGTGGTGAGTTGGATCAGATGGCAGGGGAGGATGCAAGACAGACCTGGCAGGCCCAAATGTGTAGTGAGGATTTGCTGGGAAAGTTTGATAGAGGAACCTGTCAGACAGATTTTCAACTAACACATCTGGCAGAGCTTTGACCACATTCTGTGGGAGACTGGAGACATAGAGTCTGAATGGGATGTGTTCTGGGCTTCCATTGTCAAGGCAGCTGATCGCTTCCATTGTCAAGGCAGCGCATGGTGGTTAGTGCTTGTCGGGGTGGCAATCCCATACCTGGTGGTACTTCATTAGGGTAATGGGCTCTTTGCTAAAGGCTATCCAGTCCCTATACAAATGAAGCAGGAGCTTGGTCTGCATTGCCAGCAGTCAGACTGGTTTCCAGTTGAGGTTGGACTCTGTCAGGGCTGCCCTTTGTCATTGATTCTCCACATAGATTTTAGTGACAAAATTTCTTGGCATAACCAAGTGGAGGAAGGTGTCCAGTTTGGTGACTTCAGGATTCCATATCTGCTTTTTGCAGATATCATCAAATTCATCAAACTTCATCAAATCAGGACCTCCAGCTCTCACTGGACCATTTTGCAGCTGAGTGTGAAGCGGCTGGGAAGAGAATCAGTACCTCCAAATCCGAGACCATGGTACTCAGCTGGGAAAAGGTGGAGTGCTCTCTCCAGGTTGGGAGGATGTCCTTGTCTGAAGTGGAGGAGTTTAAATTTCTCAGGGTCTTGTTCACGAGTGAGAGTAAGAGGGAGTGGGAGATTGACAGGCGGATTGGTTCAGCATCTACAGTGACGCTGACTCTGTATTGGTCTGTCTTGGTGAAGACAGAACTGAGCCAGAAGGCAAAGCTCTCTGTTTACCGGTCGGTTTACATTCCAACCCTCACCTACGGTCATGATCTTTGGGTAGTGACCAAAATAATCAGATTGCGGATACAAGCTGAAATTTGCTTTTTTAAGGTGTTTGGGCTCTCCCTGAGAGATAGGGTGAAGAGTTTAGACATCCAGGAAGGCCTAGGACAAGATGGAGAAATTATATCTCTATAACGCCTTGGAATTCTCCCATATGAGCTGGAAGAGGTGGCTGGGGAGAGGGACACCTGGTCTACTTTGCTCAGGTTGTTACCTGGACATGGATAAGCTGAAGATGATGGATGGATGAATTGTGAATTACATCAGAGAATTCTAAAGGAAAACGTCAGGACATCTGTCCATGAACTGAATCTTAAGAGAAGGTGGGTCATGCAGCAAGACAACGACCCTAAAAACAAATCATTTTCCCAAAGAACGGTTAAAGAACAGTTACTGGAAACATTTAGTTGCAGTTATTGCAAAGGTTCACATAATATTGCCTCTCACAAATATGTCATATTGGATCATTTTTCTCAATAAATAAATGACTAAGTATAATATTTTTGTCTCATTTGTTTAACTGGGTTCTTTTGATCTACTTTTAGGACTTGTGTGACAGTCTGATGATGTTCTAGGTCATATTATTTATACAAAAATATAGAAAATTATGAAATGTTAAAAAACTTTCAAGCACAACTGCATATGACTACTACACATAGACTACATTCACTGAATAAATTCAATTTTCACCTAGAATGACTGCTTCTAGCCACATCCACATCTACTGCCTTATCACAATTAACTAGCTGTTCTTGTAATAAAAGAGTGAAACACTCTTTGATGGGTCATAATACACACTGATTCAATATAGCACTTTACAATAATAGAGCTCAAACAGAAATAACAGGCAACTTACACTAAACTCCACAACCTCCCACAAACATCCAAAAGAGCCAACATTTAAGCCAGTATTTTCAACCCAACCATAACCAAACCAGAACAAACACAGCTTTAACCCTCCTGTTGTGTTCTGGTCAAAGCTGACCAATTTAGAAATGTTCTGTCTGAAAAAGCAGAAGAAATGTAATCTGATGATCATGGGGTTTCATTATTTTGTCTACACAGTGCATATAAACACACACAATAAACAAATGTTTTACTTAACTTTTGTACTACTCCACCGAGATGTTCCATCCTGTTTACCAGGGCTGGGGAGAACATCAACCCCCAGCGCCAGAGAGTACCGTCATTATTCCTGTCACCTACCAGTGAGTGGACTATGAGGGTCGACCTGGGGAGGCAGCTCCAATTCCCTCGGGAGATTGTTGAAACATCCCTCCGGCCAGACTTGATCATATGGTCAGAGCCATGCAAGACCATCCTGTTAGTGGAGCTCACTGTCCCATGGGAGGAAGGTCTGGAGGCTGCTAATGAGCGGAAGCACTCCAGCTTTGCAGACCTGGTGGAAGACTGCAGGGAGGCTGGATGGAGGGCAGTAATGTGTCCTGTCGAAGTGGGATGTAGGGGCTTCGTTGGGTCCTCAACTGTTCGCCTGCTCCATGACTTGGGATGCACAGGAGCAGGGTGTCGCAAAGCCATCAAAGAACTGGCTGAGGAGGCAGAGAAGGGGAGCTTCTGGCTATGGTTAAAGAGGAAGCAAATAGATAGTTGGGGCCCAAATAACACCTAGGGCATCAGCAGGGGGTGGCAGGGAGAGATCCCTGCCATCGCTCCACCACCAGGAGATGTACTGGGGTTAAAGGAGCGAAACATCTATGACTGGTGGTCCCCAGCTGATAACCCATCTATGCCCAGGAATGTTTAGAGGACCACACTTGCAAGGCACTGGTAGAGGTGTGTCACGCAGTAATGCCCAGCAGGTAGTCCATCAGCCTGTATCTTCATATGTACACACTTGGTGGATTGGCCATTAGAAATGAATGGGCGAGACTACAATAAGTGTACAAAACTGGGTTCATGCACATGTCCTGTGTTCAGACAGTTTCTTTCCCACACCCTCTCTCTCTCCCTTTCTCTCTCTCTCTCTCTCTCTCTCTCTCTCTCTTTCTCTCTCTTTCTCACACACACACACACACACACACACACACTTATGCTCTCTCTCTTTCACTCACTCAGACACACACAAACAGAAACTTTATTATCACATCTTTTTGACACTCTAATGAATAATCACAGAATTATTTCAATAATTGACAACATTTTATTATTATTATTATTAATTCTGTGGCAGCTCAATAACTATACGGGGTACAGCAAATTAGGCTCCACATCTTTGATCATGACAGTGATAAGGAAGAGAGAGGCCACCAAAGTGACAGCAAAGAGGCTATACAGGAAGACTCAGGGCTGAAATACAGATTATGATCCAGATCAAGAGAGAACAGATGCAAAAGAATCCAGTGATGAAGAAGAGGGTCCTGCTGAGGTTGTAGTTACATTCCCTTCCAAGAAAGGTCGTCATCCCAACCTGAGAGGAGAGTTTGGCAGTCGACTGAAAATGTCACAATGATCACAGCACCAACAAGATCTGCCTTTTTCCAGAGTGATGACATCAGATGCTGATTCCTGTTTCAGTTTTTTTATGTGTCATTTTAGACCAAAGTCCTTGTTTCACTAACCAGGTCATACTGCTTAGTTTTGACTGGAAACTCAAAGGGTATGATTTTGTGTCATCACTATTTGAAATGGTTCAAAACAATTGTTCTTGTTAAACTTTGTCACAAAGTTTTCTGTAATAAACAGCACATTTCATTAGTCAAAAAAATCTTTTATTATGCTTTTATTTATTTATTTATGTTTTAAAACTAAAAAATTATTTATATGGGGCTTACAGGCCATAACAGCAAGTAGAAGTTCAAAACTTAAGTTGATTAAAAGATCTATCACAACATTGGGTTTTAATGTATTTGCACTTGTATTATACTAATTCACCCAGCGATGGACTGGCACTCTGTCCTGGGCTTAGTAGTATATTGTAATGCCCTGCCCTGCGCCCAGTGAGGGGGTAGGGGACTAACCGTGACCCTGATAAGGATTAAGTAGGTGTGATAATGGATGGATGGATTATACTAATTTTTTATCAGTTATAATGGGGTGGTCACTTCTGACTTGAAACACAAAACTACTAATCCCTCAATTGCGACCCCCCAGTCTGCTGGCACTACTTTTTTTTAAAAGTGCAATGCACTGAAAACAGCATTCTTATCTGAGCAGTGAGTTCACTTTATACATGTGATGATCCTTTCTTAGTATCATTTGTTCATCCAACTTTTGTTGCGACAATGTTGGGCTGACAATAAAATAAGTTGGGTTTTTTAAAGTGCTGTCATGGGCTTATGTGGATGGAGAACCATAGCCCAGCTGGAGGGCACTGGAGTTAACACTGTGTTATCTTCAGCACATGCTGTTCACCAGATATCTTGTTAATGGTATCGCAGTGTCTTTATCTTGTCTTAACATTATCTTGTTGTTATATTGCCTTTTATAAAATGCCATATAGAGCAGAATAATGTAGTGCAGTAGTTAACAAAGAGGCCCTTCACATCACAGACTGAGGTTTGGTCCTCCATCTGGACCAGCATATTACCATTGTGACCTCTGTAATTTAAGTCAACTGAAGAGCATCTGTCAAATGTAATGTATTATTTTCCCCAATATACTATTTTTGTTGGCTGTTGCTTGCTAATATAACAATGTTTAATTTGAAGTAATCTTGGTCCATTTCTATTTCTATTTCTAGAAGCCAGCTGGCATGCATAACCACAGCAGAAAAAATGAGCTTTCAGATTTTCCATCAGATTAATTCCACTGAGAGAGCAATGATTACCATCAATGACTTTCATGTCATTGTGACAAGTCTGTTGTCATATCTGTGATGAGGACGACTGGCGGAGAAATTGTAAAGCTACAAAGCTACTTTTAATCCACAGGCTGGACTGTTTTCAAAGTTGCCATGACATCAACATCAGCTTCTATGAAGACACCATAGACTGTATATATTGGTCAACATAATTCCATTAGCTTCTGTTCTATAGAAATGAGAA
>BRDA01068942.1:0-12509 GCA_036984385.1 Crenuchus spilurus
TGTGATGGATTAAATATACAGTTAGCATTATGCTAATTTTAGCTATGCTAACATATATCATGTATTAAGGTAACCGTTTATCATACGCTGTCAGAAACCGGGTTGAGTGAGCTGTGCATCGCAGAAACATGATGCTACAGTGTAGACTCTCTGAGAGTGATCTTCTCCGACAGCTAACGACTCTTTGTTAGACAAATCAACAGATTCAAAAGGGGCTAAATGAATGAAACTATAGGAAAGATGTTTGCAGGGTTCAAGACTGCACTCGTAGTGTTTTATTAACATAAGTTTTATTTAAGAACTGCCATGAAATCTGTGATATTTCAGAAACTTGGTCCAAAAATGTAGGTATAAGATATAAGCAGGTACATTATAAAGGAGACTACTCACTGATTGGAATATGAATGAAAATGCTTGTGATGCTCAACATGGTGTCTGTTTACAGAGATAGACCCGCCTTTCAAGATTAAAAGAGCCAATCAGAATGCTGTTTATGTTGTGAATGGGAAAGCCTCAGCTAATTGTGGAGAACTTGTGGCCAGAAACTTTAAAAAACATAATTTTTTTCATTATTCATTTCATCAGTGTTTTCAAAATATGTTTTTGAATTCCAATTAACAACTGTGCCTCGTCAAGAGTTCATGACTTGCATTTCTTGCCCTCTTAATGTGTTTGAGACGTCAGTTGTGTGCCTACTTTGAAGAATAGGTTGTTGCTAGCATTGCTGTGCTATCCCAGGTGGTTGCTGTTGTGTCTCAGTATAATTTTTTCAGTAATTCACAGCCGTAGCGAGTCAACATGAATCAGAAACATGTTTTTGTTTTGTGACAGTAGTCTCTGAGGAATACACTCGGACATTTAGCATCATGTTGAGAAAATTCTGGACTAAAATCTATTTCTAAAACCCCTCTTTGGTGGAGGGGTATTGTTTTTTAGATTTATCACTATTTTTCTATCACCATTACATGTGAAAAAAGACGTGTAGGTTTTTGGATGGTAAACAAAATGGCCACGTTTGTGTTGTTGACATTATGACGTCTGGTTCCTGTCACCACCATTGTAAACAATCCTGACTTTTCTCTAGAACGGTGCATTTCAATGCATTCTGAGTGAGCTGGTTTACATCCAAACTATTGTGTAGAAATGTAGAAAAACGATGGAATAGCATTGTAAGAGAGATGTTACGTATGGAGGACACGCTCTAAGCCTCTAAATTTTGAGCTCCTGAATGTTTTGGCGCAGTGCCAGCGTTTTAGTGATGTAGGGTTCCAGCCGTCCTTGCTCAGCAAGTTTGCTCTCACAGTTTAGAAATCATTAATCATTAAAAGATCAAAGACCCTGCCTGGATGTTCCCAGTAGATATAGACTCTTCCTGTTCTTTTCTCATGGTGCCCCTTCCAAGTCAAACACAATTCATACTACTATTGCGTAAACAAAGCAGAGTCTGTTTCAGACCAACAGGCGGTGTTACACTTGTAATGAATGACAGGATTTAAGGAGGCATGTGTGCACTTCTTGCCCCGCCCCATTTCAACACAGTATCACAATAGGGCCAAAACAAAGACCACAGCAGCACAAAAAAAACAAAATAAAATGTACTTTCATGCACAGAAGCTGAGGTTTCAGCTGAAAATTAGAGCTGAAGTTGGATGTAATTAAAAATAATCATAATCCACTCTGCTGTTTTCTGATGCTGTGCACCTTTAGGTGTTTCTCTGTTTTTAGCTATGTGTAAATATAAAATGGCAGGTCTCGTGGATGGAGCACCGGTGGGGGCGTGGCTATGTCCTAGTGGCGTATTTTGCAATTAGGAGAACCCAATCCTGAGTCGTTAAATTGAATGTTTTTAGGCTACAACCGACCAGGTTTTAATCTTTCACTTTGGGTTGGTAAGCACTCCAAGTACCCAAATATAGGTGTCAAAATACAGATTTTTGGTTAATAAAATATATGAAATGTGTAGGATTTGGCCACTTTAAAGTATTAACCACAGTTACATTCTATCCTTGATGTTCAGCTTAAATCGGTCAGCAGAATTACACGCCATTAAAGCATTTAAAGCCACAATTATGGAAGATAGATGTGATAGATAGCTGCAGTTTGAGGGCAGCCTCAGAGATCAGTGTCAGTGACGTAGTGATGGAGCTCTGCTGATTTTACTGAAGCACTCTTAATCTGCTTGTAAAACAGATCAGCTATGCTGTCATATGCTTATAAATCTGCTAATCTCTGCATACATAGTTGGCTGTCTTACAGGCCTTTGGTGTCATTGAGACCAATAATAACCTACCAAGTCAGCCATGAAGAGTAATCCAGCTAAACGGAGCTCAGAGAGCCACTTCAGTACAGAATTCACATGAATACTGTGAACAAGGCTGTTAAAAGGGCTCTTTTCCTATTTTTTATTGTTTCAGCTTTTAATGTGTTTAAGTCTGTACTAAAAACAGCTTTCACATTCAGTATATAGTTTAGCCCCACCCATTCCACCTATAGCAGTTTAGTTCTGCACATTACGTAAACATTTTAGCCCCACCCATTCAGTCTAGAGCATTATAGCTCCACCCATTGAGCCTACAGCAGCTTTGTCCACCCATTCAGTCTAGAGTAGTTTAACTCCACCCATTCAGTCTACAGCAGTGTAGCTCCACCCATTCAGCCTACAGAAGTTTAGCTCCACCCATTCAAGCTACAGAAGTTTAGCTCCACCCATTCAGTCTACAGCAGTTTAGCACCATCCATTCAGTCTAGAACAGTTTAGTCACACCCATTCGGCCTACAGCAGCTTTGCCCCACTTATTCAGTTTACAGCAGTTTAGCTCCACCCGTTCAGTCTACAGCAGTTTAGCTCCACCCATTCAGCCTACAGCAGCTTTACTCCACCCATTAATTCTATAGCAGCTTTGCCCCACCCCTTCAGCCTACAGTAGTATAGCTCCACCCATCCAGTCTAGAGCAGTATAGCTCCACCCATTGAGCCTACAGCAGCTTTGTCCCACCCATTCAGTCTAGAGTAGTTTAGCTCCACCCATCCAGCTTACAGAAGTTTAGCTCCACCCATTCAGTCTACAGCAGTTTAGCACCATCCATTCAGTCTAGAACAGTTTAGTCACACCCATTCGGCCTACAGCAGCTTTGCCCCACTTATTCAGTTTACAGCAGTTTAGCTCCACCCGTTCAGTCTACAGCAGTTTAGCTCCACCCATTCAGCCTACAGCAGCTTTACTCCACCCATTAATTCTATAGCAGCTTTGCCCCACCCCTTCAGCCTACAGTAGTATAGCTCCACCCATCCAGTCTAGAGCAGTATAGCTCCACCCATTGAGCCTACAGCAGCTTTGTCCCACCCATTCAGTCTAGAGTAGTTTAGCTCCACCCATCCAGCTTACAGAAGTTTAGCTCCACCCATTCATTCTATAGCAGCTTTGCTCCACCCATCCAGCCTACAGCAGTTTGGCTCCACCCATTCAGTCTACAGCAGTTTAGCTCCACTCATTCAGCCTACAGCAGTTTAGCTCCACCCATTCGGCCTACAGCAGCTTTACTCTACCCATTCATTCTATAGCAGCTTTGCCCCACCCCTTCAGCCTACAGTAGTATAGCTCCACCCATCCAGCCTACAGCAGTTTAACTCCACCCATTCAGTCTACAACAATTTGGCTCCACCTATCAAGTCTACAGCAGTTTAGCTCCACCCATTCAGTTTACAACAGTTTAGCTCCACCCATTCAGTCTACATCAGGCTGAATGTGCAGCCATATGTAAATTGTTCCAAGTCCATCAGTGATACCATTAACTGCACAAAGAGAGGAAACAGAAGTGACCCCAGAGCATCAAGCCTCAGGTCCAGTGAGCCATTAGCATGCTCGTTAACATCCCTGACCCGCTAACACTTCTGGACTGTGGACATTAACAGCAGGACTTTAGCTTTTTATTGCTGTTGTCTGCTGGGAGTGAAGCTTAATGTGAAAAGTTACAGAAGAGCCTCCTGCAGGACTGTTTTACTGCCTGATCTGCTTTACTGCAGCTTCTCACTTCCTGGACTGTTACAGTGGATGTCAAAGGCCCCATTTCTGTAATTGGCAGGACAGAAACGGTTTCATACAATTGCAAAAATACATCTACAGTGTGGTAAAATGTTCTGTAGAGGTCCACATGAGCCCCCGTGTACCCCTTACCGGCCACCTCAAGCAAATTAGATCTCAAGAACCTGGAATAAACAAAAACACTTTAACATTACAAGTACAAGAACATTAAACACCCACAACATATGACTTCAGAAATATTCACATGTGGAAGGGGAATGAGATCGTTCTCCAGCGGTCGTGTTGGGTCACGAGGACTCGCAGTGGCCCCCTCAGTGCCAGGGGCTCACACACTTCAGGAAGCTGATTGTGGCCCTGGTTCTCTTGGGGCCCTGATGGAGTGTGTTTACACACCTGGGGGTATTAATGGAGCCTGCTGAGGAGGGCTGCTGGGCTGGGGGGTGGGGGGTGTTGTTAGGGGTTGGAGGGGTTAAACAGAGACAGAGGGGCTTTACGGTGGTCCCCTGAGAGATCGTTTACATTACACTAGCGTCGCCAGCCTGAGCTTAAAGCTAGAACTGATACTATTCATATTAAATAAAGGCTTTTCGTAATTGAACTAGGTGAAATAACATTCAATTAAATAAAAAACAAGCTTACAATTAGGATAACCACGTGTTCAGGGTGGAGCTGTTTGAGTCAGACAACCATCCCAATAATAAATGTGCAAAAATAGAAAGTACAGTATGTATAATTAGATTAGCAACTGTGCAATTTAGCAAAAATTAGCAAAAACTCTATTAAGATTGATATGGATTGATCAGACGTTGCTTTATGTATTGTTTATATGAAAACTATTTGCAGAACAGCTTCAACATTGACATTCAAATCAATGTTTTTGATCACAAAAGTAAGAACTATTTACTATTCATGAAGAATTGTCATACTCAACACAACTTCCTTTTTTATTTTATCAAACTGGTTTTTTTTCTTTCAATTACTTATTTTTACTACTTAACGTTCTTGGCATTTTTTTCCACGCAAAGATAAACAATATTGATTAAGGTGTGTGTGTGTGTGTGTGTGTGCATGTGTGTGTGACTGTGGCCAATCACAGATTGTGAAGACAGTCAGTTACCCAATGAGGATTTTCCTTCAGCACGAGCATGGATATTGGCGAGTTTTACTCGTATCGTGATTGTACTCATCAGAAATGCTTTGTCTGTACTGGATACTCGTCTGAAACGAGTATCCAGCTCAACCCTAATTTCTAGAGACATGTATTACATGTCAATAATGTATGATGTTGACCATTGACTCTGCAATAAATGAAGCATCATTTAAGCAGGTTTTTGCTAATTTTATCCTCTTCCCAATGTAGTGGTAGCCAATTAGCCCATCCCCTCCGTTAGGCCTCTCCCCATCACTTTGCACTGTACCTGACTCTAGGAGGGTGCAGGCAAGCACAAGCCTCCTCCGTTGCGTGTGATGCAGCCACCGCCTCTTTTTGAACCACCACTGATACACCATCACTGGAGAGCCTAACGCGCTCGGAGGAAGACACACAGGGTCCCCAGCTCCGATTGGACCAATCAGTAGACGTCTGAGCCAGTGGACATTGCAATGTGAGAGTGATAGAGTGAGAGCGTCATCTACCCGTCCAGAGAGAGCACGGCCAATTTTGCTCTCTTGGGCCCCGACTGTTGATGGCAAACAGCATGACCGGGATTCGAACTCGCGATCCTCATATCATAGTGGTAGCGTCTTTGCCCGCTGAGCCACTCGGGGGCCCCTTTAAGCAACACATTTGAGGAATTTTGGCTAAATTTCTGTTGCTATGCTGTCAGCAAGTCAGCGATTGGCTGCTGCTCGGACTGGGTGATATTTCTTTCGCCTCAGAAGAGAGAGAGAATGAACCAGGAAGCTAATTTCCCCCCAATATATTTTATATATTACGTTATTGTGCATGTTTAGCACATGCAGACTTAAAATATGCAGATATTGGTTATTTTAAACATTTATTTAAAAATAAAAACTATTTCCAATAGGGAGGGCGGCACCCTAGTGCCCTCTATTGGCCAGCTACCACTGGTGTAGAAATATGAGTGAACACTAACACATGAAGATGTTCACGACCTCTTGTTCCTTGATGACCTCTTGTCATCAACATCTGCACTCTCTTTCATGAGGATAAAAAGACATGTTCTATATTCTTAAGAGATGGTTCTTCCAGGGTTCTTTATTATAGCAAATGATTCTATATAGAACCATGAACACTGAAAGAGCCTAAAGGATTCTTTGCACGGTGAAATGGTTCTTCAGATTGATGAGGAATGTGTTGTAGATGGTTCTATACAAAACATTTTTATAGCCCCACAAAAGGTTCTGCTATCATTAGGATGTCAAACTTAATAGCAGAGGAACCATTTTTGGTGCTATTTAGAACCATTTTAAGAATTCTTCTGTATAGATCCATCCACAACACATTCCTTGCCAATCTGAAGAGCCTTCTCAGCATGCAAAGAACTCTTTGGGTTCTTTCCTGGTTCTATATAGAACCAAGTGTACAACTGATGACATGTCCTATAACTGCTGAGAGCTGTTAGCAGCGTTGGAGCTGGACGCTCTGAAGATCAGTCTGATAGAACACATCTGGATTTCTCACTCTGGGCATTTTGGTCAGTCTGATTTTTTTTGTTTTTTTTTGGAAGGGGGGGTGGGTGGCTTCAAAGACACCCAGAAAGGAAGTGGAACATCTATAGTCATGCCGTGGTCTACATGCTAAGAGGAAACTATGAAGAAGATGATGATGAAGAATAGGGATAGTAATGATGATGATGATGGAACGTTGAAACACCACAGAGTGGATAATCTCCAGAACTCCTTCACTCCTCCCAAACCCGTCTTACACACTCAGATTTTCCATGGTTTTGTTTATCCTGATGCAAGAACGTATATTCCTCAGGTTCCTCTGGCTGTATGACGTCATTAGGTGTCACAGGATGTGTGATTTTGTTTTTATTGTACAGGGCTTTCCTTTGAAGCAGCTTTTTTATTGCTTTCTCCTAACTCACAAAGGGTTAATGAGCTCAAATGCACGTCTCACAGGCGTCCAGTGAGAAAAGCACCGGAGGTGTTGAGGGGAGAACATACTAAATAACCAGGTGGTATTACAGGCCCAGTGGAGCCACATGTTTGTTTCGCTGATGTACTTATTTGAAATTAATGATACCTCATTTTATAGCTGTAATTTTGTTGTAATATTTTGGATACTTATATGTAATTGCATGAGTAAATACACAGTTAGTTACAAAATGAATTACATTAACATTATTTCTGTAGTTACCCGTTAAAACGACACTGTTTATGTTCTAAAGAAGTGGACCTCATTGGCCAGCAGGGCTGTAAATAAACTATAGAAGTGGGCTTCTTTCTTCTTATGGAAGACTGATTACTATTCTCTGCATGATGCTTCCCTGGATTAGCTGCCCACCAACAACCAACTACTGTGGCCTGCTCCAGATGCCCTACTCTACTGCCCACATTGGAGTTCATATGGACTTTCTGGCCGTTATCATAGTTCATATGGACTTTCTGGCCGTTATCATTGCTACCGCTGTCATCATCATCCCTGTCCCACTACTGTCACCATATCAGTTCACTTGAACATTACGACATCACATGATTATGATTTATCACAAACTTAGAATTAGCAGACCAGAGGAGGATGGGTCCCCCATGTGAGTCTGGTTCCTCCCAAGGTTTTTTCCTCCAGCTCTGAGGGAGTTTTCCCTTGCCACTGTTGCCGTTGGCTTGCTCACCGGGGATTAGGGATTAATGATTTGATGTTTATTATTACTAACTCTGTAAAGCTGCTTTGTGACATCAGTTGTAAAAAGCGCTTTATAAATACATTTGATTTGGCTAGTGGGCTGTTGACAAGAACACCACTGACCAGGACCATTGTGTATAGTAGATATATAGAAGTGGACCTCACAGAGTAGTAGGACTGTAGTCTAACTATGGAATCAACAACACAAAACCATCCACATTGTCGGGTCCCGAGTGGCTCAGCAGGCTAAGATGCTGACACTATGACCAGAGGATCGCGAGTTTGAATCCGGGTCATGCTGTTTGTCATCAACATCCGGGGCCCAAGAGACAGTGGGGCAGTGCTCTCTCTGGGCAGGTAGATGGCGCTCTCTCTCTCTCTCTCTATCACACACATTGCAATGTCTACTGGCTCAGGCGTCTACTGATTGGTCCATTCGGAGCTGGGAATCGGAGCTTTCCTCCGAGCGCGTTGGCTCCCCAGTAACGGTGTATCAGTGGTAGTTCAAAAAGAGGTGGTGGCCACATCACACGCAATGGAGGAGACTTGTGCTTGTCTTCACCCTCCTAGAGTCAGGGACATGGTCAAGTGATGGGGAGAGCCCCCTAGTGGATGGAATGGCTTAATTGGCTACTACCACTTTGGGAAAGGGAGAAAATGAGCAAAAATGTATTAAAAAAACAAACAAAAAAAAACATCCCCATTGTGGACGGGGTATGGAAAGAGCATCCATGTACACTGGAGAAGAGCACATCACTGGCCAGCACTATTGTGATTGGGCTAATGAAGTGGAACTCACTGAGTAGATGGACTGCAGAAGTAGAACCCTTTAAACTGTTGAGGTGAAACCCAATTTTGTGTTGGTGCTTGGTGACTGTTTTGGTGCCAAATAAACATCACGTTGGTCTGCTCCAGCTAGTGTTGCTGTGTTGCCCCCCTGGTAAGCTAGGCATGTCACACCACAGTGGCTTGCACCATGTAATCGTGTAAGGATTGTAGTCTAAAATATCTTGTCGAGTTTTGACATTTTCCGACATTAAGAATAAATGTGACCACTTCAGTCCACTGATGTTTGTAGACTGTTTGACTCTGACGTAAATCATTATAGATAAAGTAGGCTTGACTTTGACTTTCAGGTCAATATTTACATTCTTCAAGGTGAGTAATACGTACAGCAGCCTTAAATGTATTTGAGTGAAAAGGTTCGGCCCTGTACAAGCACTTCAGAGTCAAAAACTCCTTCACTCCCAGTGCTGAGTGTATATGGAAACATGGAGCGTCAACAGAGACGGTAACACAGCAGAGCAGAAAGTCATACACACAGTTAAACAAAGATACAAACTCTAAGCATGTGTGTTTGGGTATGTGTATGCTAATGTTTAACCCTTACAAGTCTAGTGTTATTACTCAGCGAAATGCTACTTATCATGTGCTGACTGATAGGTGATGTAACAGAATTAGCACTTAGCATTCTCCTTCAAGCATGTTCAGAGCTTCAAGTGCTAAAATTCATCTTCCCGCTTTATGGCTTTGTGTGAATTAGCAGTGATTTATAAAAAAAAGACTTTATATAAATTTCAAATGCCTGTTACTGATGCCCCTTAACCCTCCTGGAATCTAGTGGGACAAAATCAAAATTCTGCAAAAATACTTTGAAAAAAAAAATAACTGAGATTTTATCCTGGAAACAAAACTAAACACACTCTGGAAGCCTTAAAAGGTCTACTTTTCAACTATATATAGGTTGAATTCAAATATATGTTTACATTCTTGTGAGAGAAGCATAAATAAGCAGAGACACATTTTTCACTGCGAGTCAGAGCGCAGCGCTTTTTCCCCCGCCCATTGACATGATCTGCATTAATATGATAATAACATGGTAATTCCAGACATGCCAGAGAAGGATTAGTGGCCGAGAATTGTGTGAAAACGCCCATTCGGTCTCTATAAACAAAGAGCGCTCACATGAACTTCTCACACCTATCTCGTGAATACCCAATGTAGAAACACTCCACATTTGTTAAGATTTAGAAATAAAACCACATATAATTTCTAAAAACTGGAATGACCAGTGTGTAGCCAACACCTCTGTTTATTCAGTTCTTAGCTCAAAAGTCTGGGCTAGATTCACAATATATCAGCACATCTGAAAACTGTGACATCCTCAGAGAAGTCCAAAGTTAGTAAAATGCAGGACAAAAAGAATATTGATGTCTTTAAAATGTGATGTTGGAGAAGATGTCTGAGAGAAGCTTGGACCAATCAAAGCTCAGCTTTCACTAGAAGCTCAGATAACTGAACTGAAGACCTTCTTCCTTATTTACTCAGATTTTACTCTTTTTATAATAGAAAATAAATGGAGGAGTTACATTTTCATAATTCCAGGAGGCCTCAGACCAGAGCGAGAGGGTTGGCAGCCCTGATGGAAGCTCACATGACTCACTCTGAAGCACTCAGGAGAATTTCACTGAGATGCCAGTGGAGGAGCTGGTGGTTAACTGCAGTCTTCAAAGGAGGTGAACAGTGGAGTGAGGACAGAGGTGACTGACTCAAACCCTACTCAGACCATACTACCACCAGACACATACCTCAGGAACAGGATATCAAGAATAGCAGCTGAAAGATGACTCTACAAGTCTCTGAAAAGCTGAAGTCATATGTAAAGAGATACACAGGAAGCCTGCTGTACATATTAGTGACAAAGACAGAAATGTAATTACCAACGAGCCTATGAGTCTACCAGCATACCTCATTCTAGCTAAACCTCATACCCAACAGCAACCAGCCAGTCTCATTACAAAAGTTAGAAAACATTCAACCTCATACACGTAACAGCTAAGAGGACATTAGAATCTAATTAATGTTTACAATACTACACTATAATTAACCCTTAAAATACTACACTCTAACTCTTACAATACTACACTCTAATTAACCCTTAAAATACTACACTCTAACTCTTACAATACTATACTCTAATTAACTCTTACAATACTACACTCTAATCTTTACAATATTACAATATAATTAACCCTTACAATACTACAATCTAACCCTTAACATACTACACTCTAATTAACCCTTACATTACTACACTCTAATGAACTCTTACATTACTACACTCTAATCTTTACAATATTACAATATAATTAACCCTTACAATACTACACTCTAACTCTTAAAATACTACACTCTAATTAACTCTTACAATAATACACTCTAACTCTTAAAATACTACACTCTAATTAACCCTTACATTACTACACTCATTAACTCTTGCAATACTACACTCTAATTAGCCCTTACATTACTACACTCTAATTAACTCTTACAATATTACAATCTAATTAACCTTTAAAATACTACACTCTAATTAGCCTGTCCAATATTACAATCTAACCAAGTGTTACAATACTACATTCTAACTCTTAAAATACTACACGCTAATTAACCCTTACAATACTACATTCTAATTAACTCTTACAATACTACACTCTAATTAGCCTTTCCAATATCATTACAATATTAGAATCTAATATAGTATTACAATGCAACATGCTAATTAACCATTACAATAGTACACATTAATTGACTTGCAATAATACAATCTAAATGAAGATATATTGTTCCAACCCAGCACTGATCACCAAAACGTGTCTGTGGCTTTTGTAAGGAAGAGTGGGCAAAGATTGCCAAGTCAAGAGGTCACAATTTCAGGTATAAAATTTGATTTCAAAGGCAACACTGTACCTTTAATGGTCGTTATATTGTTTGTTTATATCTGTTATATTTTAGCCCAGTAAATATAATTTTCCAAGAGCATATAAGCAGTGAATCATGAATATTGTGGGGTCAGGAGATGGGTCAGCAGATGCTGAAGGGGGAATGAACTCTGTTTTGGAAGCCTCTGTCTGACCCTCTGCTGTTTGTCCAGGAAAACACAAAACCCCACAAAAAACAAAAACTAAACCTGAGGCAGTGGGTCAGAGGGAAGTGGGACAGAGAGAGAGGAGGAAGAAGTGGACACGTTTTCAACTTCCTCTTTCAGGGTTAGAAAAACCCTCCAGTGAAAGTTTCATCATTGTTAGGAAAATCTGCAATTTCATACAAATTACTTCTGACTTATATCCCATTGAGACAAGGCGACATATCGGGAGACTTAAGTCTCATTTGTGTTTTGCACTGAAAAAAAAGTTTTCTGACAGAGGATTTGATTTGCAGAGAGAAAAGCAAAACAAAAAAACAACAAATAGAATAGTGTATAGAACATGGTGCAATATTGTAAGGGTTAGTGACAGTGGAGTTTTTTAAGGGTTAATAAAGAGTGTAATTTAAGAATTAGTGTGCAGTATTGTAACAGTTAATTAGTGTGAGGTATTGTAAGAGTTCATTAGTGTGCAGTATTGTAACAGTTAATTAAAGTGTACTGTAAGAGTTAATTAGTGTGAGGTATTGTAAGAGTTAATTAAAGTGTAGTACTGTAAGAGTTAGTGTGCAGTATTGTAAGAGTTAATAAGAGTATAGTATTGTATGAGTTAATTCGTGTGCAGTATTGTAAGAGTTAATTCGTGTGCAGTATTGTAAGAGTTAATTCGTGTGCAGTATTGTAAGAGTTAATTCGTGTGCAGTATTGTAAGAGTTAATTCGTGTGCAGT
>BRDA01068951.1:0-12701 GCA_036984385.1 Crenuchus spilurus
GAGAGAGAGAGAGAGAGAGAGAGAGAGTGGGAGTGTGTGTGTGTGTGTGAGAGAGAAAGAGAAATAGAGAGAGATACAGAGAGAGAGAGGGAGAGAAAGAGAGTGAAAGAGAGAGAGAGAGAGAAAGAGAGAGAGAGAAAGAGAGAAGAAAGAAGAAGCATTTCTTTAAGACTGTGGAGTTTATTAGAACTTCAGTAAATACATGACGTCACCAGTAACTTTTGCAGACGTCTGTACATTTAAGAGTTTGACAGAACGTTGTGTTATTATCTGTGTTTTAGCCTCAGACTCCTGACGGACGGTCGGCTGAGCCCAGATGACATGTGAGGGTGTGAATACAGTCGGAGGATTGAGCTGAACTAAAGTAATCCTTTAGAGACTTGCTGGTATAATCAGCGTTCACTAAACACTGATATGACTATAGACAGTTGTTTAATAGGATTAGCTAACAGGATTATTGCAGAGGGACATAAGCAACCAGTTAGTGCAGTTTGACTGTATTAGCAGTGTGTGGATGGAGGGAGGAGCTTTAAATACATTTACTGCTGCTTTTTATAAGACACATATCACAAAGCATCAGCTTTCCTTCACGTTTTTAAAAGAAGGGAGCAATTTCAGCGCACACCACTAGGGGGCAGTAAGGACACATATACACACACGCACAGAGCAGTGAGCAGTGAGCAGCAGCGTCCGGGTAGCAGTTGTGGGTTAGGTGCCTTACTCAAGAACACTTGTGGATGTTTACAGAGACAGAAGCACCAGTCATTCACACACCCCTCCCTAAATTTTCATGGGATCAAAGCGAAGACCCTTCTGACCAAAGCAGGGACATCATCAGAGCCAATTTACCAGACTAAATTATTTCTGTGCCCCATTAAAGTCAAATTTATCTACAGGACATGCAAATTCACTACATGCACTACATTTCCCATAATGCCCCAGCACCTGTCTAAAAGCTTTTATTCAGTTTTTTTGCCCATTAGTAATGAATATGTTTATTTAAAAAAGTCAGCTGTGTGTTTTATAGCCACTTGTAACTGTATAAGCAAGGCTGGCATGTGGGCACAGATGAGGGCACCACTGAAGTCTCCGCTGTGCACCCCTCCACTGACTTTATTTAAATTAAAAAAAGGAACTGACAATACAAGCTTACAAAGTGTCTTTAGTGTTTAATTGTTAAAGGGCACAGCTGTGCCCCCTAATTTCTGTGTGTGTCCCAGTACAATAAGTAGTGTAGACACACCCCTGGTAGTAAGCTTGCTTCTCTAACCTCTAGTCCACAGGAAGCAGCCATGAGTTTCTGTAACATGTCAATGTTGTTAAAGTTGACCAATTTGTCTGACACATTAAACTTGGCAACTTGGTTATTATGACACCATCAACACTGGACACCTCAGAGAAGAGCCTGGTTCAAGACTCAGATGATGGAGGAGCCTAGCAGGAAGCCGGACCGTTCCACCCAGAGCACCCCATGTGACTTAAAGTACTACCCTGTTTCCCTGAAAATAAGACAGTGTCTTATATACATTTTTTGCTCCCAAAGATGCGCTAGGTCTTTTTTTCAGGGGATTTTCCATGAAGAAGAATTCAAATTTATTGCTGAACAAATAAAAATGAACTTTTATTATAAACTGTACAGTAGTTGTCATCACAAAACAGCATCAACCTGTGGCAAATTGTGAATTTGAACAGCAGCTCCTGGACCACTTGTACAGCAGGGATGGTATTCCAGCTTCCAGCCACCAGGGGGAGCATCACAAAAACTTTGCTAGGTCTTATTTTCAGGGGAGGCCTTATATTTAGCAATTCAGCTAAACCTCTACTAGGTCTTATTTTCAGGGGAGGCCTTATATTTAGCAATTCAGCAAAACCTCTACTAGGTCTTATTTTCAGGGGATGTCTTATTTTCGGGGGAAACACTGTTCTATTTTTGCTTTAGTTTCTGACTGTGTAGCAATTGGTGGATATTTCAGCCAATGAGAATTATGCTCTGTTGTCATCAAGTCATCTCTTGGCTTGTGCAGCCTGTGGATAACACCTGCAGCACCTAGCTTTGAAAACTACCTCCGCCACACTTTCAACATATTATAACCGAATATGTCATCGATTAAAAATACGGCTAGGAGCAGCAGCCAAAATTTTTTTTTTTTAATCTGTCTAAAAATCACAAAGACTTCATTATGGATGAGACTAAAATGAACTAAAAAGCAGCAAGTAATTCAGCTTTTAATTTTCTCAGAGGACGAGGAGACAAAACTGCATCTGGACATCCAATCCAAATAAGGCTTTGGCCAGTTTTTGAAGATAGACATGATTGGGAGACGTTCTCTGATCTAAGAGAATCAGTCTCTGAAAGACGGAGATGTTTATTCAGGACAGTGTCCCCGTCACTGGACTGGGACATTGGGATCACAGGACTAGCACCTCCAGTTGTCCACCATCACCACTTCCAGCCGACACACAAGAGGTCTCCCATCCAAAACCTCTTCCCAACCAGACTCAGCTTCAGGAGAGCTGTATGTTATTATGTGTATCTGCTCTGGCTGCTTCGCTAGTAGCTGCAAATTAGCATCACATAAGTGACGGCTGCGCATGTTAGCATGGCGAGTGTTGGCCGGCCTGCTGTAAGTGCTGTAATTGTGTTTGGAGCTGATTTGCTGAACAGTGACGAGTCCGTCAGGTTGATTTAACGAGATTTAACACGACAGGACGGCAGATCACATCAAACAAAATCATGTCGTCTGATGGCTTGACGGATGCCGTATCACCGAAGGCTGATGGTTCAGAGCCAGATGAAAAAAAGAGGAAGTAACAAACACATGAGGAGCTGAGAGAAGAGGGCGAGCGAGGGTATAAGATAGAGGGAGTAACAGGAACGCCTGAGGAACACAGCGAAGAACAAGCCATAAATAATCACAACCGATCAGTAATGGTGAAGAGACCTAGAGCATGAATGGGAGAGGGTGGAAGAGAGAGAGAGGCTGATTCTCCATGCAGATGTTAGCATTGGTTGCTATTCTCTACACGTTCTTGTCGATTCCATGTTGTCAGCTGATGTTCTCAGCTTTGAGGGAGTGGAGAATGGGTGGAGATATCAGTTTGAGCTGCTTGTTTTTAGATCTCAGTGTCACTGCTGGAGTGAGAAAAGTGCACCAACCAGCCAACAGTATACAGCCAGATAGCATACGGATGTGGGCCACTTCTGGCTGAGAAACAGCACTGCTGGCCCACTGTCAGCATGGCAAAGCTGTGAGCCAAATGTGGCCCTTATAATGGAAACACACATTTGGCCCACATGTTCTAAAACAGATGTGGTCCACTTCTGGCAGAGATATGACAGTGTTACCTACATTTGAGTCATCAGTGGCCCACATATAAAAAAATCTATTTGGCCCACATGTTCTAAAACAGATGAGGTCCACTTCTGGCACAGATATGACAGTGTTACCTACATATGAGCCATCAGTGGCCCACATATAAAAAAATCTATTTGGCCCACATGTTCTAAAACAGATGAGGTCCACTTCTAGCAGAGATATAACAGTGTTACCTACATATGAGCCATAAGTGGCCCACATATTAAAAAATCTATTTGGCCCACATGTTCTAAAACAGATGAGGTCCACTTCTAGCAGAGATATAACAGTGTTACCTACATATGAGCCATATGTGGCCCACATATTAAAAAATCTATTTGGCCCACATGTTCTAAAACAGATGTGGTCCACTTCTGGCAGAGATATGGCAGTGTTACCTACATATGAGCCATCAGTGGCCCACATATTAAAAAATCTATTTGGTCCACATGTTCTAAAACAGATGTGGTCCACTTCTGGCAGAGATATGGCAGTGTTACCTATATGTGAGCCATCAGTGGCCCACATATTAAAAAATCTATTTGGCCCACATGTTCTAAAACAGATGTGGTCCACTTTTGGCAGAGATACGTCAGTGTTACCTACATTTGGCTGATATGTGGCCCTAGTCTGGCGTATATGTGGCCTACATCTTGCAACCGGGAGTGGTACACCCAAGTGCCGTCAATCCATGCAGTAAGTGGGCTAAATTAAATGGGGGATCAGGGCCAGATGTGGGCCAGATTAATTTTGCAATCTGGCGATGGACTACAGTCTGTAATTGTATAACTACAAAGTGCACCTGTATGGTCAGTGGAGCTAAAAGGACAATGAGAGTCGATACAAGATATGTTTATCTAATGAAGTGACCATTGAGTCACCACAACCATCTGTCCAGACAAACAGAACTGTGTAAAAGTCTTAGTTCCCTAATCTCATTATTTAAAACCATTGATCTCATATATATGTGTCAGTTAAAACACCACATATAATTTGAATGCATACAAATAAACAACTACTGTAAATTAGTCAATATGTTGCCCCAGAGAACAGAAAAGGTTAAAATGAAGATCTCCTCAACGTCTCAGCAGTGTCTCTTGGACAACAATGAGGTCAAGTGAAAGCACAAATGAGACTTTAGCTTCTCAGATCTACTCGTCAGCTGTTTCTCCTGAAATAAAGACCTCAGAAATCTCATGTCTCCTCTGAAGTTTTAGCTGAGATTGCAATAAAACAAAGTCTCACATTGTGCTCAGACTTTCTCAGATAACAACAACCGTTTACTGAAGGTCTCAATTTGAACTCAACCAAATCTCATTCTGAAATTCTCAGTTTTGATGCTGTGTGACTTTTACCGCATTTATCTGTAGCAGAAGTGTCTCATATCTCATGATATTTCTCTTGAGCCATCAAAGAGCAACATTTGAGAAGTAAATGCTTCTTCAGAGATGAGTTAGAACAAAGGATAAAGTCTAGTTCCTGGTGTTCTTGATGCTCTTCAGTCATCACATGGTTTTACTAAAGTCCGCCAGCAACATTTGTGATCAAACAAAGTATTGATTAAGCAAACCAGGTATTGATTACTGATCATTACAAATAATCCTGGACTGACACGATTAGAGGTTTTGGTAAACAACACATTCACATACAGGACATCACTGCTTACAGTACTGTTATCTGACTGTATTCTGAGAGTAAAAGAGGGGCTAAAACTTATGCACAGTACAGTACAACTAGATACTGTATATGTAGAAAATTGTTCTCAAGCACACTCACAGAAATTCGAACTGTAATATTTTCATATTCTCTGCAGCTTCACGGCTAATATCACAACCACTCGGTGGTTAATTTGCATTTCTTTCATTAAAAACTCATTTGAGTAGCACATCAAAATAAAAGCACACTATCTAATGACTGTTCCAGTAATTGAGTCTGTGAGTAAAAATCTTCATCTGAATTTCTTATTTATGCATAAATGTAATGAGCAGAAGGTTCACCCAAGAAGAGCTGGAATAAATGGTTCCTCTGAAACTAGTATAACCACAAATATTTACAAAATACTGACCAGGAATAAGAGTTCTGGTCAATTCATGAAGGACTTTCAGCGTCAGACTGATACAGCTACAGTGTGTTAGAGCAACATGAGATCTATCTTACTCACTACAATAAGACTGTACACTGCAATAAGACTGTACACTACAATAAGAGTGTACAATAAGACTCTACACTACAATAAGACTGTATACTACAATAAGACTGTACACTACAATAAGACTGTACACTGCAATAAGACTGTACACTACAATAAGAGTGTACAATAAGACTGTATACTACAATAAGACTGTACACTACAATAAGACTGTACGATAAGACTGTATACTACAACAAGACTCTACACTACAATAAAACTGTACACTGCAATAAGACTGTACACTGCAATAAGACTGTACACTACAATAAGACTGTATAATACAATAAGACTGTACACTACAATAAGACTGTACACTGCAATAAGACTGTATACTACAACAAGACTCTACACTACAATAAGATTGTACACTGCAATAAGACTGTACACTACAATAAGACTGTACACTACAATAAGAGTTTCTCATTATGTAATAAATGACCTCCTCCTTTCTTCTGATAATGGCTACGCTTCTCTTCTTTTAATCCTCGATCTCACTGCTGCCTTTGATACTGTTAACCATGCCACTCTGATATCACGACTTGGTGTTCTTGGTTTCTCAGTTTCAGTTCTTTCTTGGTTCACCTCCTATTTAACAGATAGACGTCAGTTTATTCACATGGGTAATTGCAAATCTGATACTGCTCCAGTTGCCCAGGGTGTTCCCCAAGGCTCTGTGTTGGGACCACTTCTTTTTACCATTTACATTCTGCCCCTTGGTGATGTGATACATCAGCATGGATTGAACTTCCACCTGTATGCTGATGACACCCAGCTATATCTTAGCTTTAAACCATCTGGCCCTTATCCACCTCCATCCATCACCAAGTGTATCAGTGAACTCAACTTTTGTTTGCGTGATAATTTCCTCCTGTTAAATGCCCAGAAGACTGAGTTTCTCATCATTGGCACTAAATCAGTTGTACTTTCCCTTGGTAACACTTCTCTCACTGTTGTTGATACTCCAATCCAGTCATCCACTACAGCACGTAATCTTGGTGTTCTGTTTGACCCGGTCTTGTCATTTGAACCACATATACGCTCACTTACTAAATCTGCCTTCTTTCAACTTCGTAATATCTCACGCCTCTGTCCATTCCTGTCCTTCAAATCTGCTGAAATTTTGGTCCATGCCCTCATCACATCTAAGCTTGATTACTGCAACTCCCTCCTCTATGGTCTTCCCTTAAAATCAATTTGTCCCATTCAGGCTGTTCAAAGTGCTGCTGCTCGTGTTCTGACTCAGTCCAGAAAATATGAGCATATTACTCCCGTTTTGGAATGTCCCCACTGGCTCCCGATAAACCTCCGCATTCAATACAAAATTCTAATACTTACATTTAAAGCACTTACTGGTCTGGCACCCCTTTATCTGGCTAATCTGCTTCACCGTTATGTCCCCACTCGTAGATTAAGATCATCTGATACTGGTCTCCTGGTTGTCCCCAGATTTAAGCTTGTCACCATGGATGGTCGGTCATTTAGTGTGGCTGCACCGGAACTCTGGAACTCTCTTCCTCTCTCTCTCCATCTATCATCATCCCTAAACACTTTCAAAACTCAACTAAAAACTCACCTGTTTATTCAATATTTCCATCCAACTTAACCTTAAGTCTGTTGTGTGATTTGTCCATATGTTTTCCATTTTTTGTTGTCTGTTTTATTTTTGTTTTTGTTGACCTATTTCACCTCTATGTAAAGCGTCCTTGGGTTCCTTGAAAGGCGCTATATAAATGGAACTTATTATTATTATTATTATTATTATTATTATTATTACTTATTTGACTTTCTTGTGCACTCTGTCTGAATCCTTCTTCACTACAATTAGATTACTTGCCTTGAAGTTATTGATGATTTGATAATGGTTGATTGGAGTGCTTAGCGGCACTTGATGATGATGACGATAATGATAATAATAATAATTGGGTTATATCTTAGCCTTCAGTGTACATTTGAGGTTTTAATGTTTTCATGAATCCATTCACGTAACTTTTATACACAGAATGAACACAGTCTGCCACAAAAAGTTTGTCCAGCTTTGCACAACCTGTGATTATAGTTGACAATTGCATTAATATTATTATTCAAGAAAAAATAAAGGATTTAGTTTTTTGTTTGTGTGACAGATATGGTGACACTCTTTGTTGTGACTGTTCCTTTCTGGCAGTCTGTTAAAACTTCTCTAATAGGGTTTACATAATTTAGGTAAGATGTATTACCCAGGATCATTTGGGGGCTTAAAGGGATCAGTTAGCATGCAAGGACTAAATATTTTTATTCTTGCTCATAGTTTGTAGTATTAGGATTATGAAGCTGAGCTGGGAAAGAGTCATTTTCAGGCCTAATTAAGCATAAACAATATGACCCAGTTACAATACTGTTTATTAATTCTCCTGTATTAGTTTACTTTCATACAAAAATACCATAAAAGTATACCTGCAGATAAGATAATGACTGAGCTTTATCAGTTTAAGTAATATCATACAGACATACAAATGCTGAATATTTAAAGGTTAAGTAGACATTTCACCATTTCAGTGTCACAGGCATATTAGAACATATAATCAAGTCACATATCAAGTCACAGATCATGTTTATATTTAGCAGCTGGTACTGAAGTGCAGGAAACACAAAGTAAAAATAAAAACCTTTCAGTCAACGTCACCAATTTAATCAGTCTGAAACATTTGCATTTGCTAAAGATTGAAACATTTGCTATTCACTTATTAATTTCATTATTGCTGATATTTTACACTGATTACAATTTCTTGACTTAACCTTTATTTTTCACACACACACGCATCCATGCACACACACAGACACACAGACACAGACACAGACACAGACACACACACACACACACACACACACACACACACACACACACACAAAACAGCCCAAGAAAAAAGGTCAATTAGTCTGTGTGTCTGTGTATTTGTTTTATATTTTTATTTTCTGAATGATATTCTTTCATGTTATTTAAAAAAAAAGATTTTTCATAAAAAATGTGATTTTATATTAGTATTTCTGCACAATGTTGTCTCAAAGTAAAGTAAAGGATATTTTAAACAGTTGTTAGTGTATTATGCTGAGAAAAAGCACAACTAAACCTTTTAATCAGTGATTTTATAATGCATGTATTAATAGAGGACTTTGTATTATTGATGGAGGAAAATATAGAATATCAGTATGTGTCTGAAAAGCAAACCTCAGTCATCTGACACCTTTAACAACAGGTGAGTTGTATCTGACAGTGAATGCCTGGCTCAAGTGAGGGATTATGGGACTGTTCATGCAAATTATTTCAACACTAAGTGCAATATATTATGGGGTTTATAAGGTGTTTGTCTTGCAGTAGGTGCATATTTTTCATGAAACGGTAAAATGTGACCCCGCCAGGGAAAACCAGGTCAAAGTCATTCTTTTTTTTCAAAATTTGTTTTTCTTTTCAAAACAACTTTTTTGTGAATTTAAGTTTTGTTTTTTTTATCAAAATATGTACTACGATAGATATCTGAGACTGTTATTTTTCATTTACAGCAATAATACAGAGTGGCCAAGTTTTGTCGCTAATGTGAGTGACACGATATTGACACAATATCTCAATAAGTTGCCCAGTGACTTTGGCCTGGTTTTCCCTGCCGGGGTCACAAATGTCTCACTTTCAACATCATGTGTTCTATGTTCTATTATGTTCTATGTTCTACTATGTTCTTATTGAATAAAATAAGATTCTATGAGGTCATTGCATTCTGTTTTTATTTAGATTTATTTACACTTAATGCAGCATCCCAACTTTACTGTATTAAAGAACCTGTTAATGGCTTCATATTTGAACTACAGTATATACACCCTGTACTATATAATCGACTACTTTAAGTAATGTAGTGTTCTGTCGTGGAAAAAGTCACATAGTGCTTTATTCCCTGAAAAGTTATGTTTGACTAAGGAGATTATCTGAGCTTGTGCCTGCTGGGTAAGTTGAGTTTGTATTTATAATTGGGGAAAAAAATCAAACCTGTGCAATATTCTTTGTTTTGGACTGACCCCAAGTCTGTTGCGTGCAACCTGCTAATTTGTCCAGTTCATGAGCAGATTGCGTGCCAGTTGTTGATTATTGAGGCCCCATGGCAGCAGTCACCAAAGGTCTGTCACATGTACGGCTCACCTTAATCAAGGGCCGTCAGGTCAGAGCTACTGGGAGCCAAGCCTCTTGTACAGAAGAATTTTAATTAGCAGTGAGAGGAACAAAGTCTCTTAAAAACTGAAGAAAGCTGAAACAGAAACAATCGCTACTGTTCGGGAGTTCATGAGCCGAGGTGGACAAGGCACGAGAAATGAAGCAGTTGAGCTGCTGGCACAAAGCTGATCTGTATTACAAACACTTTAATTTGGCTCTTGGGAGCTTCTCCAAGTAAAACGAAGCATGAAAATCTTCTTAGTAAAGCAGCAATGTTTATGAAACCAAACAAATACAAACAGGAACTGTGAACAGCTCATCTGTGCGGCCAGGTGTGTGCTGTGATTATAACACCTGGATAAAATCATCTATCCTGTGTGACAGGTGCCACTTTTATCACTTTCCCTTTATACAGTTAGTGCATCTCAAACATTAGAATATAGTGAAAATGTCCATTTGTGTTCACAATTTCATTAGTGATGATACTATTTGAATAGTAATTTATACTGCAAATGAAATATTTGAATAATTTGAAATTCTGATTGTCATGAGGTATAGGCATGAAATATGCACAAATTTACTATTAAATTAACAATTTTTGTATAGTATTTTAATTTTTGGAGATGCACTAGATGCAGAAATTGAGCAGTTTGACACGGAACTTGAACACATACTTGTTGGAGAAAATGCAGCAGAAAAGTAGAAATTTAAGTGCTTGAGAAATGTGGTCATGGTACAAGAAACAAGGTCAGACACTAATAAACTTCTGTGTTGAACTTGGGTTGGTCAACAACAACACACTCTTCCATCTACACAACAGGCACAGATAGATATGAAAGAGCCCAAATCATGTGACCAGAGCTCAGATTCACTACATCCTGATCAACAAGCAGTGGAAATAATCAATCAATAATTCATGCACATGCCTCAATGCAAACTGTAACTGTGATCACAATCTCGTGATACTGACATTAAAGATGAGGTTAAAAAGGAAACAAGTGGGGAAACTATTTCTACTGGCCCTTGGAAAACTGACAGGAACAGTTCAAGTTGCAGTACGAAATGAAGGTTGCCAACAGATTTAGCAAGACTTGAGAACCACACAAACCAGATTAACTGTGACAGCAAATGAAGGATTTCATCCTGCAAGCTACTAAGAAAACAGTACAGAAGAACAACATTAAATGCAAGAACTGGATTACCAGTGAAACCATTGAGTGGATTAAGAAGAAGCATGAGGCAAAAACATCTTCCAGTGATTACAGGAAACTACAAAGTGAAGTACAGAAGAGGCTCAGAAGAGATAAGCAAGCTGAGTTTGAATTATTGTGCAGTGAGCTGGAAGAAAATGCATATAAAATGAACAGTAGGCCTGTATTCCAGATAGTAAAGAAGCTCACCAAACCATTCCAGGATCGCACAGTAGCCATCAAGGACAAAGATGGCATGAGACTTGTTGAACCAAAGAAGCTGTGTCAACAATGGAAAAACTACTGTGAAGAATTGCACAGTGGTGTATACGATAACCTTCAAATTGATGTTCAAGAAAAGGAACCACTGCCACTGAAGGAAGAAATCATGTGTGCTATTTTAGACCTGGCTACACAAAAATCATCTGGTCCAGATGACATAGTAGTTGAACTGCTCAAGTTTTGTGGAAGGACGATGTTGAATAAGCTCCATGAGGACTGTATGGAAGTTTGGGAAACTAGAATCTGGCCAGAAGAATGGACACAATCACTCTTTATCCCACTGCCCAAGAAAGGACACTTGCTCCAATGCAGGAAGTACAGTACCATTGCAGTGGTCTCACATGCTAGCAAGATCTTGTTGAGAGTGATATTAAAACAAATGCAGTCTAAGCTGGAAGGAGAGATTGCCCAAGAACAAATTGGATTTAGACCAAGAAGAGACATTCGAGATCAGATCACAAACCTCCAGATCATCTTGGAGAAAGCAAGAGAAAGAAACCTGGAACTGTATTTCTGTTTTATTGATTTCACAAAGGCATTCGGCATGGTACAACATGACCAATTGTGGATAACCATGCTGGATCTGGGTTTCCCCTCACACCTGATCCAACTGCTGATAAATTTGTACAGTTAACAGTGTGTGGCCATCGGGACAGCCGATCACCTGTCAACATGGTTCAGAGGCAGACAAGGAATACATCAAGGATGTAACCTCTCACCATGTCTATGGCCAAATTGAGAAAGAGGTGGAAAAGCAAGTTAATTAGCACCAACACCAAACTAAGTTTTATGAAAGCCTTGGTCTGGCCAGCATCTGCATATGGATGTGAAGCCTGGACACTGAAGAAAGAGGAAGAAAGATGTATTCAACCTTTTGAGAACAAGTGTATCAGGAAGTTGCTGAAGATTTCATGGATGAAGATGATGACATTTCATTATATTTCACACTGTTTTCCAACTTTTTTGGAAATATAATAAGACAAGTATAATCAGATTAAATGTCTGATATCATCTGCAAGTGCTGATGATTTTAGATTTAAATGTATTGACCCATAAATTATTAATCAGCTCAACAATCAAACGTAAAATTTATGCAATATCAGCCTTAAAACAACAGTTCACTCCAAAATCATATTTACGTATTTTTCCACTTGTCACCAAAACATTTCTCTCATCCTGCTCCTACCACATCCAGATCATAAGGAAGGCCTCATAATGCGATTTGCCTCCTCTGACCCTGGACCTGTCTGCAAGAGACTAATATATTTCTATGTCCTTATCTTGCATTATTTCTGTCAGGTTTTCCCAAACGCAAGATTCCAAAAAAAGAATGAACTTTAATAAAGTAAAAAAGGTCACACAAGCAGTAACAAACGAATGCACTGAGTACCAGAGAACATTCAGACACTTAGACAATAAGACCAGCAACCAAGACATGAACACAGAGGGAATATATACACAATAGAAAATTAACAACAGGTGGGAAAAATCAGGGGCTGGACTAG
>BRDA01068953.1:0-21664 GCA_036984385.1 Crenuchus spilurus
AAATATTGACATTTGCCATCTCCACATCATTGCATTCAGTTTTTATTCACAATTTGTTTAGTGCCCCAACTTTTTTGGAATCCGGTTTGTACAAATACACGCATATCTTGTTTCATTTCCCTCACATTTGTAGGCTTCACACTCTTTACATCTTTCCACCAGAATAAAGACATGTGAGGTTTATTTAAATCTGATTCATATTCACTAGACATATCTGAAATGAAACAGCACTGAGGTGCAGTAATGTTAAAAGTAGTCTGATTAAATGCAGCGCAACAGTGCATTTAGTTTGGCCTCAACTAAAATGTATTAAAAAGTTATCCTTAAATTACTAGTGCATCTCCATAAATTTGAATATTTTGGAAAAAAGTTCATTTGTGTTCATAGTTTAATTCAAAGTGGTCATATTTTATATTCATTACACATGAAGTGACATATTTCAAACCTTTTTTGTGTTTTAATGTTGATACTGTTTGTATTGTTAGTAGTTTACTCCAAATGAAATACTCTGATTATCACAAGCTATAAGCAACATTAAAACATAAAAAGGCTTGAAAAATGTCACTTTACATGAAATGAATATAAAATATGTATATAGTGTTCTCGTTCAGGGTGTAGCAACTTTTAACACAAAGCTAAACCGTATCCAGTGAAGACAAAGTCACAGTAAGATTGACCATTTACTGTCACACTCCTCAATGAACATACAGGTGAAAACTGTAAATAAACAATACAAAATACAAAGAATGTTCAGTCTATGAGTTCCGAGTTATTCATCACATTGAACATTATACATAGCGTATTAGCTGGAACTGAAGATAGCAATTACAAATAGCAGTGGATGCTAATATGCTATTAGCTTGCAGACAACTGTAAAGTAATTTTTCATAATTTCTAATCATATAATATAACTATACATAGATGGATTTTAGCATAATCAATGATAAAAGAACTTACGGCACTACCTCCAATATATTTTAAGCAGGATGAAAGCAGATTAAACCGAGAACATGTGTTACATGTCTGCTTTGCTCTGCTGTAGAGCCCCAGAAACAGAAAGTAAGTAACCCTGGAAGTGACATCATACATCACCACATATTGTACAAAGTCTTTTTTAAACTAAAAACCAAAAGAAAAATATAACATCAAAATTAGAAAAAATTAACTAACTTCCATAAAGCAACATAATGTACCTTTTTGAATAGAATTATGAACAGAAATGAAATTTTTCAACAATATTCAAAATGTTAATGTATTACTGTAGGTATTTTCATCTAATACATTACCAACTCGTTATTGCTGATTGAATAAGTACATTTGTTAAAACTGATTAACTGAGATAACTCAACTACTCAAGTTTAATTAATAAGGTGATTTTTGATCTCAGCACCTCCTGGTCTGGTTTTCTACAATGGTGAATGCAATTATAGTGCAACCTCATTTATCATTTGTCCCGGTTATCGTAGAATTTGGTTGTCGACTTTTTTGGAGGAAATTTTGTCCCAGTTATCATTCATCTGTCCTGGTGACGTAGTTGTGTCCACATGAACTATCCACCCACACGTTTGTCGTTCATTCTGGCTTTGTTTCTCATTGTTTCTCTGGCTTTGTTTCTTATTGTTTCTCATTCAAAATGCTCAAAATAAAACAAAACATGTTACACTAAAGCGAAAAGCACAGTGCCACTGCCTGACAACAGGTGTGAAAATAAATAGTAGCCAAGATCCACAAGAATGGGTGTGCAAAACAAAAGCTGCACCTGGACCACACCGGCACACTCTAAAACAGAGCGTAAACCTGTAAGAGTGATATTAAATGCTCATTTATCCATTTCATTAGTCTTTTGTATTTACTTCTCATTATATGTAAAACTTTAGTTATTCTATCTAAAATGTATTTTTGTTAATATTTTGGAGTGTCTGGAACAGATTAATTGGATTTCCATTATTTCCTATAGGAAATATTGCTTCAGTTGTTATTTAGTTATCATCAGTCACTTTACAACATATTAATGATGAAAAGTGAGGTTCCACTGCAAGCTCACAGTAAGTCAAACAATGTCTTAAACCATGCAGACTAGTCTGTGAGACCTTGAGACATTTTTGTGTCATTTAGTCAAGTCAAATTTATTTATACAACACATTTTACAATGGATGTCACAAAACAGCTTTACAGTATAAATAATAAAATAAATTTTTCATTTTTAAACTTTTTCACTGCATTCTAACTTTCTGGAGCATTGGATTTAATTCGATTTTGCAATTTACTATATAAAAAAATCAACTGATCTGTAAACCGGGATGAAGAAGAAAATTCGAAATGAGGACTCAGATTTGACATCTGTGCAGTCTCACCCAAGAACCATTGCTATTAATCACAAATTCATTTTTCCTCCCTCTTCACAATGATTCCGATTAATTCCTTCAGAAGATCAAAGTATTACTGCGTCCTTACCTCTCTAATCTCTTCAGCGTTCGCAGATTTAAATGGAGTGGAGTGTCAAATCACACAACAGAATGCGAGCTTGACTTCTTCATAAAGGCATTAGCAACGTAATCTGCTTCTTTTGTTTGTGCCGTAGCTGAGTGGCACAACGGCGCTATAATCACTTTTAAAGTTGAAAAGCAAAAGCAGATTATATGAAAATTTACAATTGATGCCAACTGAGAACACTGTAACCTACATCGCACTGGGTTATCACTTAAATATCACACTATACTCAAGCTAGAGGCGCCACCATATATAGATCCAGATTGAGTCAGTGTTACAGGCCTTCTGCTCAACTTCTGACCTTATCTGACACCACCACTGAGCAAATGTGATAAAAAAGGAAGTTGATGAAGGATTTAATCAGGACTAGACTGTACAGCACAAGATTCAGGCTAATGGGTTCCTTTGTCATTGGCACCATGTTTCTAAAGTAATCTGCAGTGCTTCAGAAACATCAAATACAGTACCAGTCAAATGTTTGAACACACCTTCTGGACATTCGGTGGTTTTTCATTATTTAAATGCTCTGCATTGTAGATTAATACTAAGGTCATCCAAACTATGAAGAAATACATATGTAACTAGAAAAGTGCATTTCCTGAAGGAAACACGGGATGTTGCGCATTGCTAACATGGTCCACAGGCTAAGGTATCCCAGTTGGTTTGTAAGGTGATGCTGTGGTATCTGTGGTGGTTGCTATGGGCCCCAAGGCAGTTGCTATGGGCCCCAAGGCGGTTGCTATGGGCCCCAAGACGGTTGCTATGGCCCCCAAGGCGGTTGCTATGGCCCCCAAGGCCGTTGCTATGGCCCCCAAGGAGGTTGCTATGTGCCTCAAGGCAATTGCTATTGGACTCAAGGCGCTTGCTATGGCACCCAAGGCGTTTGCTATGGGCCCCAAGGCGGTTGCTATGGGCCCCAAGGCCGTTGCTATGGCCCCCAAGGCGGTGGCTATGGCACCAAAGGCAATTGCTATTGGACTCAAGGCGGTTGCTATGGCACCCAAGGCGTTTGCTATGGGCCCCAAGGCGGTTGCTATGGTCCCCAAGGCCATTGCTATGGGCCCCAAGGCAGTTGCTATGGCCCCCAAGGCGGTTGCTATGGGCCCCAAGGCCGTTGCTATGGCCCCCAAGGCCGTTGCTATGGCCCCCAAGGAGGTTGCTATGTGCCTCAAGGCGGTTGCTATAGGTCCCAAGGCGGTTGCTATAGGCCCCAAGGCGGTTGCTATGGGCCTCAAGGCGGTTGCTATGTTACATAAGGCGGTTGCCATGTCTCTATGTGAAAATGAATGGGAAGAACGAGGGATGAAAAAATGACAAAAAGAGAAGTGCGGGTCAGTATGGCCCTGCACTAGAGCTCTGTTATCTGTCCTGATGGACTACATGAATGTTGGTGGCTGTTGGGACAGAAACTCTGCGGCTTGAGTGTATGTGAAAATGAATGGAAGTCAATGGGAGGAACGAGGGAAGAAAAGATGACAAAAAAAGGAGTGCGGGTCAGTATGGCTCTGGACTACCTGCCATGATGTAGTATATCAATTTTGGTTGTTGTTTGGCAAAAGGAAGCCTGGAATTTGATATGGGTGAAAATGAATGGAAGTCAATGGGACGAAAAAGGGATGGCAATAAAATGACAAATAAACGAGTGCGGGTCAAAACGACAGTGAATTTCTGCTCGGGGGCCTGCCCTGATATAGTGTATGTGAAACGGTGCGAATCGGTCAAGCAGAAGTACAGTAGATGAGCATGCATTTTTCCTCCTCATTCATTCTCTATGGGAAAAAATTCCCAGATTAAGGACGTTTTTAGGAAAACTGCAAATCCAATCAAAATTCTGTATATGAGCCCGGATCACACAATCGGACCAAACAATCTGGAGTTGGAACGGTGTTGATATCTCGAAAACTGCGGGACAAGAAGCCTGTCAAAAATCCGGCGGAAGAAGAAGAAGAAGAAGAAGAAGAATATATGAAAATCGAATAACAACAACATAATTATTTAGTAAACAAACAAGGAAACAAACCAGAATATGTTTATATTTTACATTCTTCACAGTAGGCACCTCTTGCTTAGATGCCAGCTTTCTTGGCATTTTCTCAGTCAGCTTTATGAGGTAGTCACCTGGAATGGCTTTCAGTTAACAGCTGTGCCTTGTCAAGAGTTCATGACTTGCATTTCTTGCCTCTTAATGTGTTTGAGACATCAGTTGTGTGAATACTTTAAAGAATCTAAAATCTAAAACATGTTTTGGTTTGTTTAACACTTTTAAGTTTACTACAATGTAGGACAAAAAAGTAAAAAAAAAAAAAAAAGATAAACATGAATGAGAAGGTGTCCAAACTTTTGACTGGTATTGTTTGTTTACAGTTAAATATAGAGAAACACCACAGTAGTTGTTTTATTTAAACAATTCACTGATACATTTTCTGTACATTATTATTGTATGTTGTTTTAAAGTCTCCTGATTTTGTTCAGACTTGTTTTGGTTAAGTAGGCCAATACTTAAAATGAGCTTAATCATTGTTGGGAATGAAATCTGTTGATAATAAAGCCAGCTCAAAGCTTGTAATTCACTTCTGCGTTATTACATTTGTTTGTTTATCCATGTTCACATTTTATCTCGAAAATTATTCTTGTATTCAAAGACAACGCCAAGATTTTGTGGACGCCTTCCCTTATATTTTGCTCATTGTTCCGGGTAGTCCCACATATTTTCTACAGGACTCAGCTCATTTGCAGCCCTGTGAATGCCAGAATTGTCATCTTGAAATACAGGGATGTGAATGTTATGTTCCTCAGTAAGATGATGAGCAAAAGGCAAAACCTGCCAGCTTAGTGGTTCAATTTTACTGCCACCTCAATGTCTGCATAATTAAAACACCCCCATAACTTCACAAAGCTTCTCCAGCTTGAATCACACCTTTCACAGTCCTCACCAAAGTCTTCATGAGATCTACAATGAACACAAGACCAATATTCACTGGATTGTTACCTAGAAACCTCCAACAGGTATATTCAACATTGATAAAGTCAATATTTCAGTGTGACTGAATGTGACTGATTGCAACATGCTTTAATTATTAAACATAATTAGAAATATAGAAATATAGACTTCAGTGTCCAAAGCTTGCCTTAGACACCTGCTAGTATAAGTAATTTCAGTTTGTGAAAAAATAACTCTCAGCAGCCATAGCTAATTACGTACTGCACATGCTGTCAGGTCCATAAATATGTCTTATGGACAGACTAGACAAAGGTCAAGGTACTAGAATGATTAAAATAGAAGATTATTTAGAAGAAAGGGAACTGATCCAGAAAATGGCACCTCATCTGTTAAGCATGGTGGAGGTAGTGCCAGGGCCTAAGCCTGTATGGAACTGGTCCTTTATATTTGTTGATGATGTGACTGCTGACAGCAGCAGGGTGAATTATGAAATGCATTAAAGACATTTCATACAAATTTCAATTTAATTTAATTTCAGACAAATGCATTAAAACTCATTGGAAGGTGCTTCACATTGCAACTGGACCCAAAGCTTATCCAAGACTTTTTTAAGGCAGAGAAGTGGAACACTGTGCAGTGGCTAAGCCAGTAACTTGATCTCTGTCCAGTTGAGCTTACACAGCATCTGGCTGCAACTAAGGATTAAAACGCAAGTTAAATTTATGATTATATTTGTCCAAACAAACATTTTGAGCACCTGAAATATGGGATATGTTTTACAAGGTTGTAATTTCTAAAAATAAATAAATCACGCAATCTGGGTATAAAACTCCTCAGGTGAGAAATCTGCACTTTGATGTTGCATTTTTTTATTAGAAATAATTTCTCCACAACTGCAAAAATTACTTGTGGTGTCCCTCAAGGATCCATCTTGGGCCCTATCCTGTTCTCTTTGTATATGGCAGCAAATCCATTGTAGCATTGTATGTGGCAGTTTTTATCACCTCTGAAATATTGCAAAATTCAAACACATTCTGTCCACAAAGGATCTGTAAGCTGTTATTCATGCGTTCATCTCCTCTCATCTTGATTATGTAACTCTCTGTAGTTTAGTCTTAGTCACTCCAGCCTGGCACACTTGCAGTTGGTTCAAAATGCTGCTGCCAGGCTCCTAGCAGGCACAAACAAAAGGAAGTGCATCGCTCCTGTATTTGCCTACCTGTACTGGTTACCTGTTGGCTTCCAAATTGAATTCAAGATGTTGTTTGTTTTAAATGGCGTGGGTCCTAGCTAACTGACATGCTCTGCTTTTATTCCTCTTCTTGGTCACTATGTTCCTCAAACCAGCTCTTTTAGCTGTTCCACGTTCCTGGATGAATTTTAATTAAGGGTGATAGGGTGTTCTCAGTCGCTGCACCTAAATTATAGAAACTTCCATTTTACATAAAGTTCTCTCATACATTAGACATTTTTAAAGCAAACTTGAAAACCTATTTATTTTCTTTGGCATTTGATTTTTTTACAGATTTTGTGTGATTTGTTGATTTGAACTACTATAAAGACTCTGCCTTTTAATTAAGCTCTTTTATTGTGCATAATAACCATATTAAATCTGAATGCAGGGAGTTAAAATATAATGTAGCAGTCACAAACCAACAAAAATAAATTATAAAGCAGGGTGAATTATATAAATTATATATTAAACAATGTCATAGTCAGTCTTAAAGTATAAAGTATAAAGCTGAGATAGGACAGTACCACAACTTTTTGGCTCAGTTTTGGTGTCTCCTGCGGGTTGATGGTTGGTTTGTGGACCTTGGTACAGCTGATTAGTCTGTAGCAGAGGTTTAGCACATATTTGGTGCAGTGTTTCAGTATTGCATTGTGCTGTAATTAATGTTTTTTAAGTTGTATTGACCTCACCCTGTCCTGACCCCAGACAAGGGGTCAGACAATTTTTTTTATTTTAAAAAAAAAAGCTCACTTGATGATATTTAATGATCTCTTTAATGATTTCTCATGGAAAAGTCATTGTAGAACCTTTAAGATCCACTAATGGACCTTAAGGACCATCTTAGAGATATTTTTCTACCTTCTGTATGATAGATCATCTAATCCTTAGACATGATTTTCCTAACTTAGTTTTAGCACTGGCTAGCAAATTGAACATAGCATGTCCATATATTAATTACTTTATTACCACAAACATGTATACTAGTGGGCAAGCATTGGCAAATATGTGCTAGCGTGAAGGTGACAACCACATACTAGCATATTTAATTGATGCTAAAATATTAGAAATGAACCCACCCATTATCATCACCATAGAAAGACAAATCATCATGAAATTTTAGTGTTGGCCTATATTTATCTGACTATTACTATAACAACTGACAGCATCCCACAGCAGGCATTGGCTAATGATCCACAGGCTTACATTTCACAGCACCATGCATAGAGCTGCTCCACTCAATGGCTATTGAACAAGCCTACATGTATTTTAACATTATAACAGCATGTTTTTATGTGCTTTAACACTGCATTTCATTTTTGGGGCAGCTCAAACCCCACTGATGTCTATAATTGGGAGGAATCTAGTGGTAATATGTGAAGAGTCACAGATAGTCACAGTTGAAAAATATCTTTTATAATGTTTACCAAGACAATAAAAGCAAAATCATGACTAGGAATTGCAGCAATCGAGTGATAGTGACACAAATGTAAACAAAGGAGGGGAGGGTTATCAAACAAAAATGCTGGCTATGGTTTATCACAGCCTTTGGCTCGTGCAAACTTCTTCTACTCACTCATAAAAACAAAACAGTGTTTTTCTTAAAGAGACAGTAACCTTTTATACTGACACTGCAGTACTACACTATGAACTAACACATAAGAAACATTAATTTATCTAGTTTAAACCAAAATATTACAAAAACTGTCTCATGCAATCCAAATATCTTAAACCAATAGTCAAAAAACTAAATTACTGGTAAATACACAAAAATAAAAGGTTTAATCATTTTTAGCAATTGGCCCAAACACAACAGAAGCTAGACTTAGTGTAAAACCAGTAAGTGGGGAGAGCTGAAGAAGTTGGTAGGGCAGTAAGTACAGGTGCTGGTCATAAAATTAGACTATCATGAAAAAGTTTATTTATTTCAGTGATTACATTCAAAAAGTGAAACTTGTATATTATATTCATTCATTACACACAGACTGATACACTTCAAATGTTTATTTATTTAAATTTTGATGATTATAATTCACTACCATATACACTGTTTTGTTTTGTAAAACCACTCCTTGCTGCTCTAATGCTGTGAACAACAGATTTGATGTTAATTTTTGTACAATAATACAGTAATACAGTGTTAACAGTTAAACATGTCAGGTCAAGAAAGATTTATAAAAAAGTGTATTTATGTAAAGTCAAGAAAGACTGTATTTTATTTTTTATTTAAAAAAATGATATTTAAGATGATTCAAGAGAAACCGTCTTTTATATATAAAACATGTATTTTTTCAGGAAATAGTTTTTAAGTTCAACTTTAAATGTCAGGAGATACATTGTTGCTGTTAAAAATGCATTTCCAATAAAGTGAGTATTGGCTAAACTGGTTGTCCTTTTTTATGTAGATGTGGTGGGGGGGGGGGTGTTGTCTGCAGCTGCTGAATGAATGCTGAACTAATAAAGTAACTTGTAATCTAACTTAGTTACTTTTAAAATTAAGTAATCATTAAAGTAACTAAGTTGGTTTTTAAAGAGGTAATCAGTAATTAGATTACTTTTTCAGTGTAACTATGCCAGCACTGTATGCCAGTCAGTGCCTGCTGGTTTATGTGAATATTATTTTTAAATAAATACTTGCAGCCAATCCCTATTTCCAAAAGAAAGATAAATACAAAATTAAATAAAAGTAAGTTTGTAAATTTTATTTTATATTATTTTATTAATAGTTGCTTTTGTATTTTTTTTATTAGAATAAAACCGCTGGGCGGCACGGTGGCTTAGTGGTTAACACGTTCGCCTCTCAGCGCTGAGGTCTTGGGTTCGAGTCCACATCTGAGCGGAGTTTCCATGTTCTCCCCGTGTCTGCGTGGGTTTCCTCTGGGGTCTCCAGTTTCTTCCCACAGTTCGAAAACATGGAGGTCAGGTGAATTGGCTACTGTAAAATGTGCATGTATGTGTATGTATGTGTGTGCGAGTGTGTTCACCCAGTGATGGACTGGTGCCCTGTCCTGGGCTTAGTTGAATAGTGTAATGCCCTGCCCTGTGCCCAGTGAGGGGGTAGGGGAATAACCACGACCCTGATAAGGATTAAGCGGGTGTGATAATGGATGAATGAATTAATAACATTGCACTCTGCTTCACATCTCTTCTCTACCAGTCTGGCAGGATAAAACCAAAATTCTACCAAAATTTTATCCCACAAACAAAGCTAAACATACCCCGGAAACCTTAAAGGGTCTAATTTTCAAATACATACTGTATAGGTTGAATCGAATTATCTTTAGATACTTGTGAGAGGAGCTTAAATAAGCAGACACACATTTTGCAGCATGAGTCAGAGCACAGCACAGTTCAGTGCAGCATTATTCTCAATAGAACAATGACTCAAGGTCCAGCTCATGCAATTCAGCTACGTCCTTCACACTCTGACCTTTGGTGCCCAAATACAATTACTACATTATCATTAACATCTGCTTTGTAACCATTTTCCACACAGAATGAGACACTGAACAGTACCACCTCTTCTCAATCTTTGAATCCCATAACACACCCCACAGGTATGTAGAGCCCGATCATCCTGATGCAGTGCCATCTGCAGGAGCCTGAAGTTACTACCACCATAAATGTGCAAGGTGTTAATTATTTATTTATTTATTTATTTATTTATTTATTTATTGTCTGGAGAGCTTATATTAATATCACATAGCCCAAATGAGGTCTTTTTAAAGCAAGATTAGATGCATTTGATTATTAAATTTATATGCATTTGTTTCTTCATATGGAGGAATAGTAGCTAACATACAAGGACAATTTTTTCCACCATTGGTGCGGATATATACAGACACTTACAGCTCATTAGGAAAGTCCTCTGAGATGATTACAGAGTGAATGGTTATGCTGTATTCATTTGTTAGGGGCTGTTTTATTGACATTAGGCAAGCCAGGCATCACCTGTTGGTAATCAGGTGTTATATTGGGCCTAAACTCCATTAGCTGTGACTTTGTATTGAGTTTTAGCTATTAGCTATGACTTTGTATGGTATGTAAAACAGCTTTGGGTTGTCAGCTCAGAGAAGGTGTGAAGGGAAAAGCCGCTGCATGACTGAGCAAGTCACAGCGCTAACAAATAGATGATATAATTTAGAGCTTTACAGGAAATAATTCCTTCCCCCCATCCCTTCATCTAAAATTGCTATTAGTATTTTGGTTTTCTCATTTAAAAGTATTGGAAACTCTGGGAAAAATATGTTCCTTACGAAGCAGATGAGCCATTACTCGGATGCGCCAAAGTGCCGTGGCATTACTAAGCACAGAATACAAAGGAGCGCACACACAAAAGAATGACAGATACATATTTGAAGGTGAAATTACATTTCAGTTCTCTTTTCAGAGAGTGAAGCTGGTGCATTCGTAAACAGAGAGGGAATTCTATGTAGAAGGACATGAGGTTTTTGTTGCTGTTCCCAGTTCCCACTGGTAAAATACAACCTGTCCTTCATTTCAAAGTCCACAGTGCTTTATTTTAGGTATGGGTAACGGTTTTAATGAGGGAAGGTGGGTGAAAGAGATATCCTAATTACAATACATACTCAGGAAATTTTGAGTTGTAGGTCATCTGTGAACTTACACGCTGACCGGCCACTTCATTAGGTACACATTCATATTATATATACTGTATAAATACAGAGATCAATGACTGAAACCAGGTACTGTGTGATAATTGGTTGGACCAAATCATGGTTCTCCTGCCAGCGGCATATTAACAGAATTCAGTAAAATTGTATCCTAGTAACAAAACTAAACAACATAAAGGGTCTACTTTTCATATATATATATATATATATATATATATATATATATATATATATATATATATATATATATATATATTGAATCAAAGTATATTTTTAGATTCTTGTGAGAGGAGCTTAAATAAGCAGAGACACGTCTGTTAGAGTGACTCAGACAGCTGCACATATTGACCCACCAAAATACATGCTCTGTTATTCATATGATAATGACATGGTAATTCCAGACATTCCATTGGTGGATTCCAGTGGCCAGGAATTTGATGGCATGTTGATGAACTAAGGCCTCTCACCTGAGGTGATCCTGAACAATAGACCTCTCCTGAGTGTTTCACACCTATCTCATAAATATTCAACCTAGGAACCACTGAATGAGTAAAACAGAGTGTCATCTCACATTAGTTAAGCTTTACAAATAAAATCACGTACAATTTCTAAAAACTGCAATGACCAGTGTGTAGCCAACACCTCTGTTTATTCAGTTCTGAGCTCAAAAGTCTTGGCTAGAAATGTTTAGAGTGTTTTTTCACAATATATCAGCACATCTGAAAACAAGTTTTTGGAAAGTCTAAGTTTAGAGCAGATTTAATCAAAATATAGATTTATAACACTCTTACTGTTCTGACCCTGTTGTTGCTGAGTTTGTGCTGAACAAAAGCCTGTGTAACACTTTGGAAAAAAAAATAGGTGTAATTGGTTAAAATTCAATTCTTGTCCAACTACATTAGAGTTTCTGAAATACCCTCAGACTCCAGGAGGTTAATGTAACAAATAAGTCTTGTAGCACAATACAATAATGCGTAATATCATTTAAAACATTCAAGAATACCAGAAATAACAGGAGAGCACTGGTATTAGCCTCTTTATTTTGTAATAATTATGATTATTCACTAAATAGATCACAGAATATAAAAGGGGACAGAACAAACATGCTACTGGAGATTTCAGAAGTGTTTAAAATCCTCTTTTTTGTCATTTCTGCATAAACGATGACTCTAAGTGGCCCATAAATATTCTCTGTAAATATTCACCAGCGAGGCAGGTTTTAAAACTTGGGGCTCACAGAGTTAAAAGCAGTAAAAGACTTGACATTACCATAGATTATGCGAAATGCAAGATGCTTTTTGGCCTGAGAATAATGTGCAAATGGAAAAGGCTCTCTAAGTAGGATTGTAAAAGGACTGTAAAAAGGTCACTCTGTTGCAGCTGGTCATCCCACAATAGCTCTAATGAAGCAAGTGAATTAGCCACAATGTCTGCCTTCTAAAGCACATTACCTTGCATGGAAAATGCTTTTCTGAATTAATAAGAACCATCCAAAGGGCCTCTGCCCTAAACCGCCTTTCTATGCTTTCCAGCAGTTGATTTATACTAAAGGACAATTCCACCAATTTTCAAAACTGGAAATTTGCCTTGTTAAATCATTCATTTGTAATCAAAAACAATTCTGAGTGCTCTGTTCTAGAGAAATTCAGATCTGAAGCTGTTCACAGTGATAGTGATAGGAACCAGATGTCTGAAGTGTTTAATGCCTCCAAAAGCTCGTAGAAAGTTCTTGAACTAAATGCTTACAAGGGCTTAACAGCCCTCTTGCCCATGCCTGGCATTAGGCAATGTGCCAATAGGTTCATCTGCTCCAGAGAGTCCTATTCTATTGGCAGTACTTCTTTACAGTGTCTAGACAAGCTGTGTGTGCATCTGTGTTCAAATTAAGTAGCTGAATGCATTCATTAGAAGGGGAGTCCATAAACATTTGGACATGTGTATTTATTAAGCCTGTTAATGTATTAGGACAGTGTTAATGGGTTAAAGGGGCAGTGCTAATTTACCACCATCTCTGTGTAAAGCTCATATAAACCGTTTAAAAAACATTATCATGTGATTAATCGTAGAAAAATAGATTAATCCAAATGGATGTTATTGTCAGTATAAACTGTGCTGTTTGATGTTGTGGACTAATGTTCTGTTGTAAAAAATTTTTGATGCAAATAATGTAAAATAATATTGATGTACTGTTAACTATTCAGAAATACATTTCATTAAAGTTTGAGTATAAATATTATTTTCTGCTTATATCAATATACAACATGTATCTATCAATCAGTAAAATAAACAACCTAAAAAAATGCACCAAGCAATACGCTAGTTCGTAAAGTTCGCCTAGCAGGTGGCCGGAAGTGCGCGAAAACGATGCGCGTGAAACAGGTATAAATAAACCCAAGTGAGTAGCATTTCACACAGTGAAACAGCATGATAAACTCACATTTGGGGCCGCTGCAGCTGCATTAGCGGTAATTCCACTTAGATTATGGCAAATCCAGATGATGATATGACGATAGAGTTGTTTGATCAATGGAGAGTGCCTCAGTTGAAAGATTATTTGAGGAAAAGGAACTTGGCTGTGACTGGAAGCAAGAGAGTGTTGGTGGCACGTTGTTTTGTTGCATGAGAGCTGAAACTGCCCATTGTACAGACTGCTCAAGAATGTGCTAATGAAGTTGACAAAGATGTTGAAAATGCACTGGATGCTCCAGAAGGGAAATTACCTGATCACAGCACTCTAAACTCTGGCTATCTGAAGATGAGGGAATGAAACTGTGGCCACCAGTGTTTAAACAGGACATAGGTTAGTAAAATCTTAACTGCATATCAACAAAGACTTTTATGTAATTTTAATTAGGCATATAATATAGCCTAATGTATTATGTTAATATAAATATATGTATTTATATAACCATGTAACCATGTGTAACCATGGCATATACACACATATTAAGAAATAAAACAACTGTTAAAAGTTTACATTTCACTGTCACATTGGGTATGTAATGAAATCCTACTGGGCTAGTACTGAGTCTACTAACTGTAACATGATCGTGGCAGCAGCAGCTGCAGCATGCTGTGCAACACGCGGGGCTGGAAATATGATATTTTACTATCATAACTATCATTAACTTCATTGTCAAGTGTTAAAAATGGAAACAAACAAGAAAGTATGCTTGCCTCTTCTGTTCACACAGTAAATATGTAAATAGTTCGGCCTGCAGACTTTAATTTTGGCGGTATAAAACAAGCGTGATACATGTGCAGTGGGTTTGTTTATACCCCTGCAGCAGACGACGCGCATCGTGATCCACTTCTGGTCTACACTTTCCGATTTGGCTTATTATCTACGTACCAGTCAGCCAACCTACTTACCAACCAACCATCCAACCAATTAACCAACCAACCAATCTATCAACAAACCAACCAACCAAAAAAACCGACCGATCAACCAACAAAACATCAACCTATCTACCTATCAAGCAACCTGTCTACCTACCAGTCAACCAACCAACCAACCAACCAAAAAACCAACTAATCAACCAATCTAATATACCTACCAACCATCCAACAAATCAATTAAACAAAAACCATCCAACCAATCTTATATACCTACCAACCATCCAACCAACCAAATAACTAACCAACAAACCAACAAAACCAACCAACCAACCAATCTTATATACCTACCAACCATCCAACCAACAAACCAACCAACCAACAAAACCAACCAAGTCAGTCAGATAAAGATAAAATCACTATGTAATAGATATCATGACACCTGGTTCCTATCACCTGAACTGTAATAAACCTCCACCATTTCACATCACATCACTTATAATTAATCTCAGTAGCTGAATTATGCAGAAATTTTGAATGGAAATAAGACACCAGTCAAAGAGCAATAAAATGGATGTGAGTTTTTGTTGTAGCAAACAGAAATGCTTTTATGCTAATAGTTGTTATACTAACTGTTATGACACTTTTGGAGTAAGCGTTCTGAAGGAAGGCTAAATGGATCCTCTTGAAAAAGTACAGAGAGCTTTCAGAGGTTAGCAAAGGCCATTAATAATACTGTGCCTTTAACCTTATCTCTGTGAGCTGTGTGTGTGCATGTGTGTGTGTGTGTGTGTGCGTGTGTGTGTGTGTGTGTATCAGACTGATGGGCCTGCGGGACTCCTCAGGTACCGCAGCCGAGGCCAGGCCAACAAATCTCCTCGTGTACCTGCAGCCTTTCAGCAGTGATGCATCAGCTTTAGAACACCTACTGCTGCATTGGACACGTAGCCATGTAGCACCCAAACGAATGGTGCGTCAAATACACACACACACTCCCCTCACATAGACACACTCCAGCACTTGAGCCAAGGATGATGTCATCAGCACAGCACCACCCACTGTCAGTGTCACCTTCACCACTCTCCGCTCAGCTAATATTGAGGCTTGAGGCTCAGAGCTTGTGTTTTATGGGCTGCCCATGGCCTTGATGGACGCTCTGGAATATGGCAATATGGACTGACATTGGCACTCAAGTGTGGCCCCTATAGTTTTTTTTTTTTATGTGCTCTACCTTGGTCATGTCATTGCTGTGGGTGGGATCATTACCAACAGATGTGTATGTGCATGTGTCTGTGTGTTTCTGGCTTTAATGTCACATATGATTCTTGTTTTCCCATTGTGGTCCAGAATCATGAGCACTTAATGTGTTTAAATGGGACGATTACAAAGAAACAGCTCATTAGAATCTTAATTGTAAAGCCAGATGCTAAGGCCCTTGGGTAGAAGATTGTACACTGTTATGACCAAAGATTGGATGGAAAAAAACACATTGGAATAGCTCTTCTATGCCATGAGTGTTGTCGCCATCTCAATCTATGTTTATCCCATCATTCAGTGGTGTTAACCGTATAGACTCCACCACTGGAAATGGCTCTGTCTTCAAGGCTGGGTGGCTCATCTATAATATATAAAAAAATTATAATATAAAAATATTGATTGGATATATGGAAATATATCCAATGGAACAATGGAAATACTCCCGGCCACTAGGGGGTGCTGCTTAGCTGTTTCACGTTGTACCAAAAGCACGAGCCAGATTTTTTTTTATGTCTCCACTGACATTTTGGTGTTCCTATGTCATTCTATAAGTACAATTAAGCCACATTAAGTTTTATCCTTATAACATGTTTCAATGGGGATAAAAAAGCTTAATGTAAAATGTATTACTTCTGCAAAACATGTAGAAGGAATCTGTTAAGACATAGCAGAAAATAACATTTCACAATGTCAACAGCTAAACAGCAATCTCTAGTGGCCAGGAGTGTTTACGGTGTGGCAGATGCACTTGGTTTTAGTTAATGCAGCTTTCTTAATGTAGTTGCATTCTCATTTTTTTGTTTACTGCATTTACTTAACGTACTTTTGTTTTGTGTTCATAGCATTTGTTTTTGCTTTGTAAATATTGTTGTGATTTGAAACTGGAGACCACTGTAACAACTGGAGCTGCTAACATTGCTAACAAACACTAGAACTCAATAATCACCTAAATAGCTCACTCATTTCTGTCAAAATACACCACTAAAACTAACTCAATGATGGTCTCACACACTAGTCAGCATGGTTTAGGACACTTACTCAAGGAATCAAGGAATCATTATTATTATTATAACATTATAATTAATTAATTATGATAATTAATGAATTATAACATAATAAAAGCTCACCAGCATAGACAAGACCAGGAGATGCTGAGCTACAGTTTAATATGAGGAAAAGATACATTCCTGTTAAGAGTATTTTAATAAAAAACTAACCTTTGAACCAAAGACAACATCAGATGTGTCTTACCTGGACTAAGGAGACAGAGAACTGGACCGTTACTCAGTGGTCAAAAGATCTCTTTGAGATGAAAGTCAATTTTAACTTTTTGAATTTCATTTGGAAACACACTGTATCCAAGGTGTCTGAAGTCCAGTCTGAAGTTTCTACAGTCTGTGATGGTCTGAGGTGCCATGACATCTACTGCCCACAGTACCAAAACAAAATCATCAAGGCTTGAAAAACTTTGTGTATAATTAATATAAAAGTATATGAACTAGAGACCTTCATTAACATATGGATGAGTCTTGAGTAAGTTGATAGACATTAATCTGCTCCAGAGAGTCCTTTTCTATTGGCGGTGCTTCTCTACATGAACTACACAAGTTGTGTGAGTGCATTTTTACAGTGACGTGAAAAAGTGTTTGCCCCCTTCCTGATTTCCTGTTTTTTTGCATGTTTGTCATACTTAAATGTTTTGAAACATCAAATCAATTTAAATATTAGTCAAAAACAACAAAATGTAAAAAGTAAAAAACAAAATGCAAATTTTAAATGAAGTTGTTTATTATTATGGGAGAAAAAAATCCAAACCTACATGACCCGGTGTGAAAAAGTGATTGTCCCCCTTTTAAAACTGTGGTTTCTCACACCTGAGTACATTGTCTCTAGCCACACCCAGGCCTGATTATTGCCACACCTGTTCTCAATCAAGACATCATTTGACATCACAAGACAAATGGTGAAGACATGGAAAAGTGGTGAACCTTCCCAGGAGTGGCCAAACACCCAAAATTACCACAAGCAACGACATCCAAGAGGTCACAAAAGACCCCACAACAACATCACAAGAGGTCACAAAAGACCCCACAACATCAAAAAACTGCAGGCCTCACTTGCCTCAGTTAAGGTCAGTGTTCATGCTTCCACCATCAGAAAGAGACTGGGCAAAAATGGCTTTCATGGCAAAGTTCCTAGACGAAAACCACTGCTGAGCAAAAAGAACATTAAAGCTAATCTCAATTTTTCCAGAACACATCATGATGAACTCTTTGGAAGGTGTGTGTCCCATTACATCTGGCATAAAGGAAACGCTGCATTTCACAAAAAGAACATTATACCAACAGTAAAATATGGTGGTTGTAGTGTGATGGTCTGGGGCTGTTTTGCTGCATCAGGACCTGAAAGACTTGCTGTGATAAATGGAACTATGAATTCTGCTGTCTACCAAAAGATCCTGAAGGAGAATGTCCATCTGTTTGTGACCTCAAGCTGAAACAAACATGAGTTCTGCAGCAGGACAATGATCCAAAACACACCAGCAAGTCCACTTCTGAATGGCTGAAGAAAAACAAAATGAAGACTTTGGAGTGGCCTAGTCAAAGACCTGACCTGAATCCTATTGAGATGCTGTGGCATGACCTTAAAAAGGCCACTCATGCTCAAAAAAACCCCAATTTGGCTGAATTACAACAATTCTGCAAAGATGAGTGGGCCAAAATTCCTCCACAACTCTGTAAAAGACTCATTGCAAGTTATCGCAAATGCTTCTTTGCTGCTAAGGGTGGCCAGACCAGCTATTAGGTTCAGGGGGCATTCACTTTTTCACACAGGGCCATGCAGGTTTGGATTTTTTTTATCCCTTATTAATAAACACCTTCATTTAAAAATAGCATTTTGTGTTTACTTGTGTTGTCTTTGACTAATATTTAAATTGGTTTGATGTTCCAAAACATTTAAGTGTGACAAACATGCAAAAAAACAGGAAATCAGGAAGGGGGCAAACACTTTTTCACACCAGTGTATATCCAACTTAATGCATTCATTAGAAGGGGTGTCCGCAAACATTTGGACATATAGTGTATAGTCCAACATTTGAATAGAATATCTGAAGAACATTGACTTAATAGTGAAATGGCAACTTGGCCAGAGCAAGACATCATCTCAGGATTGTGTTCACTTTCTGTATTACAGACTCTAGCGTTAGTGTGTAAGTGAGCCAGCCCGCTGTGGCTGATTTGGAGATTAGCTGTAGGTGTGAGGAGAAGTGTGGGATGAGCTGGAGAGTCAGAATACATGAGCAGTGAGGAGAGAGGGACCAGCTGCAGGGTAGAGGGAGGATATAGAGGAGAGGCAACAAGAAACAGTGGCAGAGGCGAGAGTGCTGGAGTGAGGGATGGATGGAGGCAGCCTTGGGCCTCTTGTCAGTCTGGTTTAGTTTGTCCATCCCATGAGTGCAGATGGGGGACGTCTGGAGGGTAGACAGTGACTGACATAGACGCTTGCCTCTTTGCCTTGCTGGCGTCCAGCAAAACCAAAGGAACTGCCCACATCCTTAATTATAAGACAGGACAGGACAGTGTTCAGAATTCAGGAGCACTTGTCATCCTTCTCTCCATGTTTCACTCACAAATTAACTCATTTGTAGCAACTGTTGAACAATGTTGGACAATCTCAAATGTAGTGAAATGAGTGAAAAGACTGAATAATGTATACCAAACAATGAGGTTTTAATAATAATGTTACCTTTTGGACATTCAGAATTGTGCTTTTTCTCACCAATAAAACACAGATTCACCAGCACAATTACAGTTTGGTGCTGAAATGGAAGAAGACAACAAACTACAAGCACAACCTTTACTAAGCTACACTTGTTATGATGAAGCCAGAATACAGCCGCTTAGCTTTGTGTTTGTGCTCCAACTTCTGCAGTGTTAGGGGCCGTCTCACAATTACCAGAGGAAATGTGAAGTGTTTCAGTGTCTGTAGCCAATGACACTCACATTAAACACACAAAACATCAATGTGGCTTACATCATTCTTTTTAGACATTTTCATGATTATATTTCATGCTTTTTATTGAATATTAGTAAAAATGTAACATACATGCATCTTCATTCATATTCAAATATTGTGTCATTTTTCTAACAGTTGTTTTACATACAAATATAAAAGAATAATCAATCAAAATAATGCTATTAAACATAATGATGTCAAACTAACTAAATAAAATTCATTTTTGACTAACTGCAATACTTATTTTGGGAAATTGTTAGTAATTTTATGTTAATTTAAATGAGGAATTCAGTGTTTGGCCAAATGTTTCATTTTTATTGGTTTTGGTTTTAATTTTGATGCATCCCTATTAAAAACCCCATCAGAATAATGAGGAAATTGTCAAATCTCATATACTCTACTACTACTACTACTACTACTACTACACACACACACACACACACACACACACACACATACACATACTGTAAATTCTAGGGTCATTTCATAGATTTCCATTTATTTCCTGCAGGCTCAAACCTTAAAACCCTAATCCTAACCTTAACACATCTTAATCTTCAAATTTAATGATTTATCTTGTGAGGACCAGCTTGTGGTCCCCAAAAGGAAGAAAAGTCCCCACAAAGTGAATGTGTTAAAAGGTTTTGGTTCCCACAAACCAGGTAACCAGGGGGTGTGGCCAGGGGCACAGCATCAGGTGGGAGGGTCACACCTACAAAACTTGACAGATTGAACATTCTGAGAACCAAATAGGTACCATTTGTAACATTCAAAAATGTTCTACTAACCAAAAATTGCTAGCTGGGAAGTTTTAAGTTTTAAAGATTTTTAAAATCGTTTCAGTGTTTTTTTTTTTCAGATCAGGCTGTCAGCATAGCCGAATGACATGAGGAGAGAAAACTGTGAGAGCTTGGGAGGGAATTCTGGGCAACTTCTGCTTTGAGCTTGAGAGCTGAATAGGAGATTATGAAAGGAGATGGACAGAGAGATTGAGGAAAACAAAAAAGTATCAACATTGTACATCTCTTCTCAGGACTGTACTGGTGCGGCATTGCCAGAAATTAACCTGCTCTTAGTTTTCTTTTAGACATTTCTGTTCTAGGTATTATCATCTTTAGCATCCTTGTGTTGGATTTAAAATGTTATTGGATGAATGTATTGTTTTTTTATTTTCTAGGTTTGTATCTGATTGGCACACAATAACAGAAATGTTTATTAGGAACAGTATGAAAAATATAATATTTTAATCCACTAAACACAGACACACGAGGGGCCGTGTGAGTCTGTCCAGGTGGTCTACTGGGGAACAAATGTCTGTATAAGGGGATAGTGTAAATGACTGAGACACCTCTACTACTGACCCTGCCCGCATACATATTGTAACATTTCTACAAAATAATTTTTGATACACAATGTATGACTACATTGAAAATGATTTATGCTAAAGCTTTGCAACAGCTGCTGTAAAAGAACATGTGGATGGAGAAATACAGGAGCACTGTCTGCATTCTATAATTTCTACAAATTTCAACTCAATTTTATCACATTTTGTATCATTCAATTTCAGAAATCAATTCTGCATTCTGTTTCCCACCTCAGTTCAGATTTGGCTCAGAATAAGTAATTGAATGGAAATTTATGAGGCATTTTCAATTAAAATTTGATTGGTTCACAACTCTGGTGCACTACAGATCAAAATTTATAAATCCAATTTAACTGAGCTCTAATGACAGGCGTAGTCCTCGTCTCTCTCTCTCT
>BRDA01068959.1:0-12244 GCA_036984385.1 Crenuchus spilurus
TATTTATAAATAATAAACTGTTAAAAGCATGTAGCATAAAATTATCACCCAATCCTTTTCAGTCAACTTCACTTCAGCCCATTATCACCAGTGTTACACTTATGTTTGGACTGTATGGTCAATAGATCTTATTTAACATTTTTGAGTAAAAATAAGCAAAAATTCTGAATTATTTTGATAATAGTTACACTTAGAGGCATGTAAATAGATGGCTTATCACAGACTGGTACACACACACACACAGAGACACACTCAAATGTAAATATTAATGAATTTTAATATGAAACCGCTGATATTAAGATAAGTCAAGCTGACGTGACACAGGCAGAACAAACGCTCAACAAGTTAATAACTTACAGACCAAATTGCAGTCCAGACTCCATTTGAGGGAGTGACCGCAGCAACGGCCAATCACACATTAGCAAGAAACGGCAGAGCCAATCGATGAGCTTGTGGCGGCCTAAAGAGAAACCGGCTTGGATTTAAGTTGAGTCTCCATTTAATATAGCGTAACATCTCATCAAGCGAACCAAACAGAATAGGGGGAGGAGACTAGTTTGTGAATGAAACGCTTCTTGAGTACAACAAAATCTCGGATGTTTGTGAAATTCTGCCCGGACATGTTTTTTATGTCTCAAAAAGAGGACATGTCTGGGTAAAAGAGGATGTCTGGTCACCTGTAGTAGGGTCCTCTGATGCATGTGAAGTCAGCCACCACATTTTTTCCAACTGCTGCTGATACATCATCACAGCATGAAGGAAAGTTCTAGTTTTGATGTATCAACTGGCAGATGCCTGAGGCAGCGGACATTGCATGGTAGTAGTGATGGGGAGAGATGGCCATCTACCCACCCAGAGAGATCACAGCCAATTTTGCTCTGTCAGGCCCCAGCTGTTGATGGCAGGTAGCATGAGTACCAGAAATAAATCTTTTCATTTATGAATTCTTTTTAAAAATTAAAATTCTTTTAATTGATGTGAAGGATTGTACTGAATATATTATTTGCCTTTTCATGCTGTTCCAGGTAACTAATAAAATTCCAAGTAACGAGTAGTGTAAATTTGTTCAAGTATGCCAACCGCTAGGGGCGCTGTGGTCATAGCATCCCCTAGATGCTAGCGTAGAAGAAGAGGTCAGTCATTACCTTTGACAGCTGTCCAGTGAAAGTGAAAGTACTAGTGAAAGTGACGCTAAGGTAGCAAAAGGTAGTGAACAAGAAAGTTAGATACATTTTACTTTTACTTTTCATATGATAAGTGTAACCATGCCATACACGTACACCCGTCCTCCTGTCCTCCTTAGCCACCAGCCTACACGAGCACCGTCGTCGTCTCGTTTATGTTTTAAAAACCCATATAAACACATTATTTAGCATATTAAAGTATACTGTATATTGGCCGGCTGACACGGATTAATCAGTTTTACATGTATTCTTATGGGGAAAATGCATCCAGCTAACGAGCTAACCAGCTAACGAGCTCGGCTCCTGCACGGATTAAGCTCGTAAGTACGGTTACCACTGTATTTAATATATTTGGACAATAACTCTCAGCCCCTGCACGCACCATTGAAACAACAGAGAAGCATATTTAGTGACTGATACAGATGTGCTGTTTTAAAGAACAAGATCATTCTTATCCACAGTAATAAGGCTCTACAACCAGTCTGGAACTGACGCACAGTAAAGCTCAAACAGTCTTTGCATTTTTTACCTTAAACCAATGTCACCTACCTTCTTTGTAGACATCAGAGAACACATTCATGCCTTGCAGTCACATGGTTTTGTTGTGGTCGCCGCAATGTTGAGTTCCTCACACAGCAAAAACAATGGCGCCAAGTTTGCACTTGAACTTGGCAGAGCAGAAACGATACCCAGAAAATAATTCTTCAATTAGATATGACACACATTTATTATCACCTGAGCTGACGGAGCCTAACATGTGGCATCCAAAACAAAATACAAATATTCCTTGTGAAAGCTAAGCTACGTGACTAAACACCACGTCATAACGTATCATTGTTTATTTTGAGCTTTAGACTTAAAAGAAAAGTTGGTTGTAAATTGGCGACCTTAAAAGTAATTTGGCACCAATCTAATAATAAAACAGTCAGCTGAAACATCTTATTAAACAGTTTAACTAGCATAAGTAAATTCACACAGCAAACGAGCTAGCTACCCAACTAGTTAACCTAATTAGCTTAGTTAATGCTAACTTTTCCCCTCCAGTCTGTGTCTTTGGGAATTCTATAAAATGACCATCCTTTACTCCCCTTCTAGTTGTCACACTAATTAATTAATGAATTAACTTTGAAATTGTTGGGATAGTTAATATTTTAGCATATTTGTTATATGGAAGTCAGACTGTGTTAGTCACAAAACATTTTAGTGTCTACATTTCAGTCGCTGGGAACATGATTTTATTTCAAGCTGACCAAAGGACAGAAGGACAGGCCAATACTCTGCCTGCCTTCTCCCCAAGGATAAACAAAGCTCTGTTCATTCTGTTTCATAGCTGAGAGAGAAGATGAGCATGACCTACTTAAGAGCTCCCATAAATTCAGCTTAGCTGAGTCTGACTCTTAGAATGACCTAGCTCAAAGCAACAATAAACACCAGCAGTGCGGCAGGTGCAGCAGTCCCTTCATTTCGCTCACTTCAATTATGTATCATCTCTTATTCATACGCTTGTGTTGTGGTTTGTAATTCAAAACCAAATTTTGTTGTACGATACAGAACATGAAAATGGACTAAAATCGGATTATACGAGTAAGCAAATGGACATTCAGGAGACGCTGTTACATTTATCAACTGATTCTGGGCAATCAAAGTTGTCAACTTTAGCTAACGAAGCCTCAAGGTGAGCTTTAATATATAGCTACAGTAACATCTGTACAAAGCAGCTCAGGCTGGAGCTGCTCCCACAGCAGGTATTGAGGTAAATGACGTTGATTTATTTCACACTTTCACTCGATCAATATAGTGCATGAGAGACATTTCAATGCCTAGTAATTGGTTGTTAAATCAATACATGAAGCCATTATGTGTTATGTCTCTAACATTGTAAAACAAAGATTTGTTTTCATTTTCACCTTAAGAGCGATACTAAACAGCAGTTTCCATAAAAAAGACGCATATATAATATGTAGTGAATTGAAATGTCCTGATCATTGGTTGTCTCTGGTTGTCTCTACTCTTAGGTTTGGCTAGATTGTGTTTTTAAACAGCTGTGTGGGCGTGGCTACCTGTCCTTCCACTTTTTCTACCAGTGATGTTGCGTCTTTCTGTCACATGGCTTAACCCTTTAACATCCTGCTAAACCATTTCATAGAGCACATTTAAGTCACTGTATCTTATTGAAGAAAGTGTTAAACTTAACAGAATATGATTTTGCCATCTCTACCAATCGGTAGAGTTATGGTGGGTTAGAAAACATTCACTTGATATCATTAGAAATGCATTTTTTTTGTCTGAATGCAAACCAGCAATGCTTCATAGCCAAACAAGGAATAAACTGGATCAATGCTGAAAAACCATTAGTGCTGTATTAGTTTATTAACATCTTGCAGAGTTTTTGTATTCGTAGTTTAATTGTTTCTGGCTTGGTGAGGATGTTAAAGGGATAAAATGCTGTCTATAACCCTATTCGTATCTGGTTCTAGGGTCATTTCTTCTTTTACAGGAGCTCCTTGGTGAGTTTATTTACTTACAGATCTCTTGTCCTCTGAGAAAAATACAGGGTGAATTACCTTTTTACATTTTTTAAGCTAACTCAACACTTATCTGATCATTTTTGTCATTTCTGGATGCAAATCTCTGCTTTTCCAAGCAGAGAATATCGTTGGCTGCTACTACTAGCTCTGTTTGATCTCCACTCGTGTGAATTCACCAAAAAATGAGTCACTCAGTAATCTACTTGGTCTGGAAGGATTTTATCTTTTTGGTGACTCTACCTGGCTTAAGTATCTCATGCATTTTAAATTAGAAACTGAAATGGATGATAAAAGCGAGTAAAGTCAGGTACAAGTCGCTGTATCACCATGATGTTCTTAAAGATCTGATGGTAAATACCGTTACATTAATTTAACTGTATACAGGAGTTTATATTCAAAATGATAATACAACAGACACAAGCCTTAAGGATAATAAGGAGAATAAATAAGTGTATAAGCGAGAATAGCAAGTGTGGTCATATTATCACATTGGTAGACTTAATAAAAATTACATCCCCCCCAGAAACTCACTCCTGTGGTCATTTTAATGCCGTCTGGAGTTTCATTAGTGAGGAGACGTGTAAAATGTTTCATTATAGATAAACTGAGCCAGTCCCCATAGAGCTGTTATCTGTTATCATTGTTTATGTGCGTCACATGTGTTGGACCTTTAAAAGTGTATGTTTTACCCACGTCAGTTTTTTGTGTTACTTTCATCTCATGAAGGTCATGAACGGCAAAACATAAAAAAGGCAACAGTTGTGCATTTGTGCTACTTTGTAGTTTATTTTTGTGACGGCAGCACCTCACTTATGCTTTTCCAGTTAGAACACAATGTAACTGTATGTATTTTATTTGGATGATCTCAAAGAGATCATACTGGGAAAAACCCCAGTATGAATGTTTTTTCCAGTTTTATGTTAGGGGTTTATTTTGTTTAAATGGTATCACATATTTGAACTTTACAGTGACCTTCACATTGTAACCATAATTGCCTTGATTTGCAAATCTATCTACTGTAACACTTTCCAAAAATGGGGTACTGGTCTGGATGGTCACTGGGCCAGTATTTATCCTGTCGTTGGGGTGGAACCCTTTATGGGTTGTCTGTAGTACCGTGTATATTATGTAAGTAAGTAAGTTAAATGTATTTATGTAGCACTTTTCACAGATATGAATCACGAAGTGCTTTACAACGACATTAAATCACATAATAAACCCAAACATAATAAAATACACATACACTGTAAAATCAACAAAAAAACCCCAAAAAAACCCCACATTTTTCTCTTCTTCCATAATTCCAAAACTAGATGTCCACTGCATCTGGTTTAGTTGTGCTCAAGCTGCAAAAAAAAAGAAGAATATAAAAAAAAAACAGATTCAAAACATTGTAGATTTAGTGCTCACACAAGGTAAAGTGTGTTTCATAAAATGTCATATCTGTGCTTACAAAAAAGCTTAGTTAGAGGTTTTATTCAACACATAAGCAGAAATGAAGTTTATACCAGACTGTAGCCATCGATACATTTCTCTGAGTGTTAAGGCTTCAACTGAAATTTGGCACAGTTGATTTGACCTAAATTTGTATGCTTAGTACCGTAGTAATTTGGTTGGTACCCTTAAAAATAACGAGTCTTATACTAAACTTAACGACATGTGTAGACCTGTTTGAACAAAGGTTTTGGTACACAGCCAGACACTACATTTCTTAATATGCATTAAATTACTGCTAAAAGAGTTAACGCTAAGGCTTGGATGCCTATTTTTTATAACTGTGCGGCATTGCAGCTAGCAGCTAACATCAAGAGTAAAACTTAATCTCAAATATTTCTGCTTAATATCAATCAATCAATCAATCAAATTTTATTTATAAAGCGCTTTTTACAACTGATGTCACAAAGCAGCTTTACAGGGTTAGTAATAACAGACATCAAATCATTAATCCCTAATCCCCGGTGAGTAAGCCAACGGTGACAGTGGCAAGGAAAAACTCCCTCAGAGCTGGAGGAAGAAACCTTGGGAGGAACCAGACTCACATGGGGGACCCATCCTCCTCTGTTCTGCTAATTCTAAGTGTGTGATGAATCATAATCATATGATCTTGTTGTAATGTTCAAGTGAACTGATATAGTGACAGTAGTGGGACAGGAATGATGATGATAGTGGGAGCAATGGTAACGGCCAGAAAGTTAATTTGAACTCTAATGTGGGCAGTAGAGTAGGGTATCTGGAGCAGGTCACAGTAGCTGGTCGTTGGTGGGCATATGATCCAGGGAAGCATCATGGAGAGAATAGTAATCAGCCTTCCATCAACCTTGGATCAGCCTTAATAGAAGGAAGTTATCACTATTAACAGAACATATGTTCTGGGGAAATGTAATAATGACTTACTGAACCATAGCAAACAAACAATAATTGGTATTAAAGTTGAACTTGCCTAGCTACAGGTGTGTAAGTCTGGCAAGTTCTCCCGCCCAGCAGAACTCGAAAAAGTCTAGTGTAGTTTACTCAAGTATATTTAGTTTTGGAAGGTTTTCATACAAAAAGAGAACCTTACTAAAACTACACGAGTTAAATCACTAGGGGAGTAAGAAATAAGTAAACTACACTAGTGTTATTTGAGTAAGTTTTGGTGTTACCTTTTACAGTGTACAGAATACTACAGACTAAAACAGACAACAGCAAACCCCTGTGCCATAAACATCAATCAAATGCTTGGGTAACACTTTATAATAACTTTAATTAATAAGCCATTAACTAATGATTAATAACTGTGAACAAATCATTAGTTCATGAGAATTTGAACATGAAGAAATGTTTATAAATGACAGTTCATGTAGTTACTTTATTCATTTTTGCAAATGTTAACAAATCATTAGTAAATCATTAGTAAATCATTTGTTAATTAAATTCTCATGAACTAATGATTTGTTCAGTTATTAATCATTAGTTAATGGCTTATTAATGAAAGTTATTATAAAGTGTTACCAATGCCTGCTTAAAAAGATGTCTTTAGTTGCAAATCTTAAAATGTTGGGTTAGTTCCATTGTTTTGAAGCATTAACCTCAAAGGCATAAAGTCTAAGCTTCTACTTACTTGACCAAATAGAGTAACCTGTTATATACAGGTGACGTAGCTCTGCTATATACATGCTTGCGACAAATATAACATAAAGACATTAACATTAGTTGTGAGCACCTTTGTTGGTCACTGAGAAAATTAACTTTCCAGATAACAAAGCTATGATTGACTACTATTCACAAACCAGCCCAAAAATGTGACCAAAACATCTCATTTATTTAAGTCAGAGACGGGAAGCAGTAGTATGATAGTGTAGTCTTACAATAACAAGTTACAATAACGAGCAACATTGAGGGAATCTGTCTGTGCACAAAGCCAACAAGTAGAATATTTGATTTATATTTTTATGTCAGTATATGGGATGAGGGGTATTTTGATTGCCCTCCAATATATATTGTGTTTACTATCTTGCTGAAATGTTTTACACATAATTATTTTTCATAATTCAATTTAAATGTGTTCCTTAAGGCACTATTTGCTAAAATAATTATTTTGTTTACTTAATTTTAAGTCATTTTAATGTAAACAAATCCACATTTTTAGGCTTAGTCATTGCCTTAAACATGCCTACATAGCCAGCACTGTTATGAAAGCACTTGTTAGTCATCAGTTTGAGGGTCCTCCTATGTATAACATCAGTGCTGAGGACGCAAGCTGAATGAGCCTGATCCAATAAAGGATGCAGCAAAATGTTTTTTAATGGGTTTTCAATCCCCGTCCAAGGCCTGAATGAATCTTTATTGCTTTATTACTTACGGGAAATGAAGTGTCAGGAAAAAACAGTAATGCCTGAAAAAAAGTAGACTCAAGGTTCTAAAGGGTACTAGTTTGACAAACATGCACAGAGCAAAATGTGCCTTATTGCAGCTGCAATGCAGCTGATATTAACCTGTATCTATTAAATAGCCTGTACTGCAAATAGCATAAGAGATCCTGGATCTGTTCCTTACATTCAATGATTCTGTACTATTTTCTCATGTTTGTGTCTGTGAATTGTGGGGACATAATATAGACTTACTCAAGCCTTAAAACCCTAACCTTAACCTCAGAATATGTCTTCATCCAGTGGCGGTCCTAGCCCGTTTGGCACCCTGGGCGAACGGCCCCTCTGGCGCAACCGCTGCCCTTCGCAAAATCTCTCGGGGGCAGGGCTCTCGTGTTGCCCCTGACATCATGCCACCCTGTTCAGCTGCCTATATCACCCATATCAGAAACTGCCACTGTCTTCACCTTAAAATTACATTTTGCAGGGACCAGCTTTGTAGTTCTGCAAGGAAGAAAGGTCCCCACAACATGGCATAAACCAGGTACATACACACAAACTTTCGCCACTTTGGTAGTACTATACTAGAGATGACACTCCATTCACTTGTAATACTGAGTAAAAATAAACCTAAACTTAACTTTAGCAATTAAAAGTCAGTGCTTCTGCTTTTATTTTTCAAAAAAAAAAATGTTTGTAATGAAAATATCATATTTTTTGTGAGGACCAGCAAAATGTCCCCACTTGTACAGATCTGACATGTATTCCTATCATTATGAGAACTTTCAGTCCCCACCTGGGAGAAATACAAGGGGACACACACACATACACCATGGTTGTAACTGAAATGGCTCTTTATTTAACACTAAAAGCGCTCTTCCTCTTTGACCTACTAATACCTACAGAGCCAATCATTTGACCTCTTTGACAACCCACTGCAAGCACCATGTTGGTTTAACTTACAGCGCTCCTCTGCCATCAAAAGACAAGGACTGCCAAGTCTTTAGACAAGGATGCTCTGACTGACACTCCATACATTTTAGATGGAACTTGCACAAAGTTGGTCAGTCATTGCAGAGAGCGCAGCCTCATTGCTAACTTTTTTTCAATTCAGAATTCATTTGATATGTGTATGGAGCTCTGAACATGGCTCAGCCACTTGTGTGTTTATGAGACTAGTGCTGATGTATGCTGATGATGAGGAAGTGTCCGATTTCACTTGTGCTTTTAGTGCTACTTGGTACTAAATAGTCTCTCCCTTTCATTTGGAAAAGTAAACATATTGATTTTAGTTGTAGGGTTGTGAAAAGAAAATGAGATGTACAATAAAACTTGAACAAATATCTGCGTCTCTATGCTGTATGCTTTCATGTATAATTCTCAGAACGAAAGAAAATTGGAAATCGGCCAAAATTATTATTGGCATTTCATGTAAAAAATCATAAATCAGCCAAGAAAATTGTAGTCGGTGATCTCTTACGTTTAATTTATAACAGATTTTCTCTTCACTCACCTCCTCTCTCAGTCACTTCTCTTTCATACTGTGCACCTCTTCTATCAGGAGTTCTGCTCTCCTTCAGAAAAATGGAATTAATGCATCTTTAGTTATATCAGCTATTGATAATGATGCAGTGCTGTCTGGGGTCACTGGGGGTCAGCTTAGGCTTGTGCCCTTGCCCTTTACACACTGAAATTCCTCCAGATTCTTCGAATCATTTAATGATATTATGCAGAGTGAGAAATATGCCTAACAACTTTTCTTTGAGGAACGTTTTTAAACATAGCAATGCTTTTCTCATAGACTTAAAAGATCTCCTGCCCATCTTTGCTGCTCATGAATATTACTTTTGTACCAAATCATGATAGCAGTGACCTGCTGACATCAGCTGTTTGGAATAATATCATCATATATTTTAACTTCATTACTAGCTCTAAATTACCCCATAACATTTTTTTTTAATGTGGTGATTGCAATAAATGCAGGAATCCATCCATCCATTATCAACCGCTTTATCCGGGGCCGGTCACGGAGGTAGCAGTGTGAGCCGGGAAACCCAAACCTCCCTCTCCCCAGACACCTTAGCCAGCTCCTCGGGTGGAACACAGAGACGTTCCCAGGCCAGGCCTCCTCCCGGGGGGACATGCCTGGAACACCTCCCTAGGGAGGCGTCCAGGGGGCATCCGAAACAGATGCCTGAGCCACCTCAGCTGGCTCCTCTTGAAATGCAGGAATGGATGTATAATAACGAATGAAATGAAGTTGACCAGACAAATGTGATTATCACGGATTCATACTGAATGCAATTAAATTATTCCTTTTTTTTTTTTGCATTTTCCCCATTTTTTTTTTTATTCTTTGCTTGTAATTTACTAAGCCTGCACTAAAAATGGGAACATTATCTTATAAACACTCTACTGTTATTGAGTAATGTAAGTAAATAATGGTTCTGTATGTGAAACTGACATACCAGCAAAGTTAAACACTTGTCTCCTCATACACACTTTAATCTTAATTAAGAATTAAGAATTAATTAAGAAATATCTGCTGTCCTAGACGGTTTTGTAAGAGTCTTAACCAAAACCTCTCATACACCGACTGCTCTTCTGCCATGTGAGGTCAGGCAAACATCCTTTTACCACCATCCATTCAATTAATCTCCTCTCTCAGTCACTTCTCTTACATACCGTGCACCTCATTCTCCTTCTGTTCTCTGTGAAATATCTTTAAGTTTCAGGAGAAGCTGTTTCATTTCTCACCTGTTTTTGGCAACCATACAGCACCAGCTTAAAAAAAATACAAAATAAACAATTATTACCAACTTTCCCATGCAATGTCAGTTAATCACACCAACCATCAGTTCACAACAACTTGTGTCTTCATTAAACTCCTCCCTTGCACACTTCTCTTGCATACCATGCAAATCATCAGCAATTATTTTCCTCTTATCTCAGCTCTCCATTCACCCTGTTGGTGTTTCTTGTTTACCCATTTACTGTAACTTTTTTAGTTCCTGCATGCTGTTGGGCTGAAATTTTTCATGAGCTCACTATAAAAGGGAAACCCGGCCAACGCAGCAATTACTTAAGGGGGCAGCCATGTCCTAGTGGTGAGAAGAAGGTCGCTGGTTCGATCCCCAGACAGGACATGACTGAAGTGCCCTTGAGCAAGGCACCTAACCCCCTAACTGCTACCCGGGCGCCGGTGGATAAGGGCTGCCCACCGCTTCGGGCACAAATTCTCACAGACTAGTGTGTTCACTAGTGTGTGTGTGTGTGTGTGTTTCACTGCACGAATGGGTTAAATTGTACAGAACAAACAAAAAATGCTTTGACATGACCTTGTCATAAACATCATCACCTGTTGCCTGCATATGTAGTATCTGAGGACAAGGCACATTCTGTTCCAGCCATCTGTTGTGTGGTTAATACAACAGCTTCATTCAGTTGCTTCTGAGACTGTTATACCTAAAAGAGTCATTTGTACATTCACATTGCACCCTTCTGTGCATGCAAAATGTATATAATGTTTCTTATTCCACGCCCTGCTATGACTGAGATATTAATATCAACCAAATCAGGATTTCATAGTGTCCCAGGTGTCGCTGCTTATGTGCAAATGCAGTTGTGAGTATGATGGAGTCATTTACAAGAACATATTTAGCTTGTTTTCCCTGCAGACTGAAGGGGTGGGTTTAATACATGATTTGTAAATTACTCTTACAAACCCCTCGGTATTTATTTTTCTCAAGTTTGATTTTGTGTGCAGGGTGTGTTGAAATGACAGTGAGCTGAAAATAATTTAAAGCAGGTCCACAATGCTTTTTTCAGTTCATAGTGCTCAGTTTAATTTGTTCTATGTTGTCCAAATAGAAGATGTGTGACTTGGGGTGAAATATACCCAGATGCACTTTTACACCCCCATTGTAAACCTTATTCTGCCTTTTCCTGAAATGCGCCATTTATGGTGAAAGCATGGATAATTGCCCATGTGATGTGTTATTTAAAACGGATGGATATACTTTTTTTTTGCACTTTTTGTATTTTTGAGAAGTGTATGAGAGAGGAGATGAGTGAAGAGAAAAGCTGTTACGAATCGAATGGATGGTTGTGAGAATCAGTTGCCTGACCTCACATGGGAAACACGTTTGTAATGGGCTTGAGTGACTGGTGTGTTAGGAATGACTGGTGTGTGTTTGGAGTGACTGGTGTGTGTTTGGAGTGACTGGTGTGTGTTAGGAGTGACTGGTGTGTGTTAGGAGTGACTGGGGTGTGTTAGGAGTGACTGGGGTGTGTTAGGAGTGACTGGGGTGTGTTAGGAGTGAATGGTGTGTGTTAGGAGTGACTGGTGTGTGTGACTGGTGTGTGTTAGGAGTGACTGGTGTGTGTTAGGAGTGACTGGTGTGTGTTAGGAGTGACTGGTGTGTGTTAGGAGTGACTGGTGTGCGTTAGGAGTGACTGGTGTGCGTTAGGAGTGACTGGTGTGCGTTAGGTGTGACTGGTGTGTGTTCTGGTGTGTGTTAGGAGTGACTGGTGTGTGTTCTGGTGTGTGTTAAGAGTGACTGGTGTGTATTAGGTGTGACTGGTGTGTGTTAGGAGTGACTGGTGTGTGTTAGGAGTGACTGGTGTGTGTTAGGAGTGACTGGTGTGCGTTAGGTGTGACTGGTGTGTGTTCTGGTGTGTGTTC
>BRDA01068960.1:0-34758 GCA_036984385.1 Crenuchus spilurus
AAAAAAAAAAAAAAAAAAAAAGACGTTGACAAAACGTCCAGGCTGTTTGTTGAAACTACGTTCCATTTTAGGTTGAAAGTGAAAGGTGAAAAGACGTCTTTTTCTAGTGGTTGAAAGGACGTTAATGTGAAGACGTGTAAGAAACAGCCAATAAGATTTTTAATACAATCACTGGGCCATTTGTTTTGTAGATTTAATGACCAAAAATCGGACAAAATGAATTTTTTGTGCATGGGAAAAATCCTGTTGATTGAAAAAAAGTGTTTTATCAAGATTGAGAAATTTTTCCTTACTTATTTTAAACTATTTTCAAAACATTAATATTGAGAAGTTATTTTGGAAATAAAGGCACTGAGAAAAACGGAATTATTGTTAATAATTTGTGCTTATATGGCACCCAAATTGCTAGCACCTGCACTACACGCACACACAGACAGACCTGCTTCATAACCACGTTGCTGCGCTCATTCCTGACTTATTAATGACTGTTTAATAACTGCTTCATAACTGCTATATGGCCCTCATGTTAATATATGTTCATTTATCCATTTCATTAGTCTTTTTTATTTATCATTGTTGTCTGTATGTAAAACTAGTTATTCTAAAATGTATTCTGGAGTGTCTGGAACGGATTCATTGGATTTACATTATTTCTTATTGGAAATATGGCTTCAGTTATGGTTAGGGTTCAGTACATGATTCAAAAACACTTAAGTAAAACCAAGAAATCACAGCTCACTGTGAGAGACTGAGAGTCTCTCCTGTAAGAAGAAGCGGAATAGCCACTACTGTACAGTGCAGGACCGCTGGTGCATTTTAAATATTGGACCACAACAAACAAGCACCTGCTGTCATTAGTCAGTTAGGAACACAGCACTGGCCTATCAGTAGCCTACAACATGCTAGCAAGGCTAACACTGACAAGTTAATTTTGTATGAGGATTTCTAAGGGAAACCTAGCTTCAGCTTAATGTTACCCTACAAAACACAACACACACCACCATCTGTCTGTGCCATTCAAACAGACCAATTCACATTACAAACCCAGCTAACAGACCAATTCACATTACAAACCCAGTTTGAGCCTCAGAAATCCTGTTTAACTCAGCTGCTCCACTACAACATGCTAGCTAGGCTAACACTGACAAGCTCATTTGGCCTGAACATTAGCTGCTGGAAACTTAACCTTGTAAATGATTAGCTTCACTAAACTTCAGTCAAACAAACATTTCTGGGGTTTTTTTTTTTATATAAATTATTATTTCACTTACCAGTTCAAGTGTCACAGTTGTTTCTATCTTGTCATTAGGAACACTTTTAATCCATTATATCTAACCTTTTTCTTTTTCCCCAATCCTTGCAATTCGCCCCTTTCACAAATCCCAGAATGCACCGCGCAACCGGCAACATCCCGTTCACCATTTTCTCTTGTTTGTCTATGCCAGCTACGCTACATAAACTGTTTACAACTTTATTTGGCAAGTAAATACTTACGTGATATCTACTAGCTTTTATAACTACATGCAGATATGTCTTTTGATATTAAACATCATATCTTGTTGTGTCAACTTGTATTTTCAATTTATGCAGTAGGTTTTTAGTGTAAACACGTTGTTGCAAGCTATCGTGTTGCATGCTATCAATACTAAGCTACACTACAATAATTTGTGGTACACATTTTTTATGAAAATAGCCAAAAATGAATTCAACTGGTGGATAGCCCTACAAATGTCACATTATGAAATAGTACATAAACCACGCCTAGGCAAGGGCCCTGCATGGCCTAATCAAGCCAGCCAGTGTATGTTTATATCATTAGAGGCCTATTTATTTATCAGTGCAGTATATATTTCGGTATATAATTAGGGTAGAATAAAATTTTAATTGTTTGTCTAGCCGTTGCCGATTACTGAATTGTACATTCCTGATTGGGTTGTTTCTATGTATTTTAAACTCTCCTGCCGACACATTCACTGCTGCCATTATGTAAACAACTACATCGGATGTTGCCGGTCGCGCATGGAATTGTGGGATTGTGAATAGGGCGAATACCCGTAGTTCCCCTATTTACCTGGCATTTTAGCTAGCGACTGTTTTCTGTCCACCTTGTGTGTGTCTGTGACTCTTTCTCTCTATATCTCTCTCCCCCACTTGATTTGTTTATAACTCAGCTCTGGGTCAGAGAACATTACAATAGCATACAATATCAATATTTCTTCTGAAATTATGCAAATCACTGAATTTAGACCAATAACACGAGATGATGTTAGGAGCTGTAGCAGAATCTTGGTGGGGGGGGAGTATGATTTCAGCAATCCTAACATAACACTTGCCAAAATTACACTCCCCTCTTATCTTTGGACTTATAAGGCCTGATAAGCATGAAACTGATTTTGATACAGCAGCACTGAAAAGAAATCGCAAGGCTGATTCGGCTAAAAATGTGTATATATAGTTCAGCTAATATCTTAAGTTGAAGCACAGCAACAAAACTCTCAAAAGGACAAGGTCAGACCTGTAGTTAAGCTCACCAGTAGTATCCCCCCCAAAATGTAGAAAACCCCCTTATGTGACACATTTAAGGGGGGAATTCCCCCCCCCCATTTTGAAAAATGAATTTCAGGCCCTGATGTTACTGCTGTTATCACCAGCCAGGGTTGCCAGGACCAACAAAAATATCCAGCCATACATGGAGGCGCGAGTGAAGCCTTTTTTATTTTACGCTCTGCAATTTTTTCTTTAAGTGAACTTATTTAGTCAGATAGTTATTTATTGTAAACTAAAAGCAGTTAGAATTTCAAGCATTTTCAAGCACTTCCTCCAAAATTCCAGCACTTTCCAGGCCTGGAAAACAGAACGTTAAAATTCAAGCATTTTCCAGGATTTCAAGCACCCATACGAAGCCTGTATTATACTGTTATACCAGCTGTATAAACGGACTATATATACAGACTACTCTCAATTATATCCAAGTTTCATTTCTATAGTGTTGTCCGATGAAAATCAGAGGTGGGGGAATTTTGAGGACTTGAGACTTGCTTGACTAATGCTGGTAAAAGACTCGACTTGACTTTGACTTGATCTTTATGACAAGACTTGACTTACACTTGAGACAGTTGACTTGAAAACACTTGATTTTTTAATTTAAATATTTTCAATTTAAAAACAAAGTTAGATTACGTTAGAAGATTTTATTTTGAAGCATGATCGGCTGATTTTACAGTCCATGCAGCACGCAGAACGCTAAACCACAGGAATAATGAGCCGTTGTAGCACATGGAGCGAGGAGGAGACCAAATGTTGAATATAATTTTGGTCTGATGAACATGTGAAAAGTCAGCTTAAAAACGCAAGAAAACACTGAAACGCGCAGCTTATTTTCTGAGCTAATGAGAGAGAAATGATATAACAAGATGGCAGAGCAACCTAAACTAAACGAATGAAACAGCTCTATATAAAACTAAACACGTCAGATGCACGTCCTTCTACAATCCAATTAGTGTTGAGTGTAGGAAGATGCACACCACGTAAGTGATGACGACAGTACGTGGGCGTGTCATAATAAAAGTCTTGGTGTGCTCACATGAATGCAGTGTAAAAACAACCTAACCGGATCAAATGTATACAAAATAACAAACACACAAAATGTATGTATAAAAAAAACATATGGTTTTTGTATGCCACATGCTATTGTTGTTATTTTGTTCTGTTCATATCTACTCCGTCTAGCAAACTTGACATCTAGCATATGTAAAGATAAGATTGCTTAAATTTGAAAGTTATGCTAAAGTTAAATATTTCTTTAATGTTGTGGCAGAGATGCTTCCTAGTGTGGATATGAACTGGACAAAATAACATGAACAGTATGTGGCATACTAAAAACATTATGTGAATGTTTTCATGGTTTGATGTAAAGTTTTGTAATGTTTGTAATATTAACATTTCTATTAACATTGTTTTTATAGGTAACATTACATTTTACATTTCAGGCAATATGTTTTTATTTATTTTTATGCACTTATTTTTATTTTATCTACTATTCAGTTGATGATGTAATACTTTTTTGTGCTCAGAAATGTTCATTAAGAAGCACCTTTGAGAGATGTATGATGAGATGAGGTTATGGAGAAATGGTGTGACCCTCTTGATGGGGGAAGTAAACCATTAAGTAAGTTATGTAATTGTATGTTTGAGGTATATTTGATGTTTAATCATTTAGTTTATGTTGAATTATACAACAGTTAGTTTCGACCTCACAATCTGATTGGTTGAGAAGTATTCTAAACGTGCTGATATTCGTGATAACAGCATGGCCTTCTCACACTAAAGCTGTATCACTCCGCGGACGTGTTGCCTAGTAACGGCATATACACACAAACATTTTTGTATCTGTGCTTATACAACCTGCATAAATGATTCAAATGGATGCCTTTAATAACATTTGACCTGCAACCAGTTTGAACAGACTCTGAAGAAGAATGTGACTCCACACATGCATCAAATTCTGAACCTACGAACACCACGAAAACTGTTAGGTCGACTACAGTGGCGGCAGATCAACTGAACAAGCTGGAACTGGCTCGAAATGAGCAAAATACAATTCGACAAACAAAGTGGGCTACAAAGTGCTTCACGGACTGGCTCTTACAAAATGACTTTAAGGTCAATTTGGTAACAGTTGAAAAAGCTGAGCTGAATTTAATACTTAGGCAGTTCTATGGCTCTATCCGCACCACAAAAGGGGAGCTTTACAGTATCAGCAGCTTTCTTGGACTGCGTACAGGGCTCAACAGGTACCTTAACGAGCCTCCACTCAGCCGGTCCTGGTGTTTGAAGAGTGACCCTTAGTTTTGTATTTTTTCCCCCGCTTAATCTTTGCTTAATCCCAATTTTGATTTAAAGTTAACGTTCGTGGTGTTAGCCTGTATGAACTATACACCGTATTGTAGCCTTTGAGATGGGCCAGGGAACTGTTACAGTTACACTTGTGGAACTACTTTTTGGTGGAAGGCCGTATTAAAGCATATTCGTTATGAATTTCTTGAGGTTCTTTGATTTCTTTTTTTTTCATTTACTTTGTAAAAAAAAAACTTGTATAAAAGCAATAGAACACTCGAGGTTGTGTGTTATTGCGAATAACATCACGGCTGTGATGATCTACGGCACGAGCCGATGTTATTCGCAATAACACACTCCCTCTCGACCGTCTATACTGATTTAAATGTGGAACCTGGGGTAGATCAGACCATATTTGTATGACTTGACTTGTGACTTGCTTGACTTATAGCGGGGACTCGACTTGACTTGCTTGGTTCTCACCACAGTGACTTAGGACTTGCTTGAGACATGAAGGCGATGACTTGAGACTTGCTTGTGACTTGCACAAGAATAAATAATCAAATATGTGCAGAAATGTCAGAGGTGTAACCATATTTCATGAGAAAGGAAGATCAGTATTTATAGTTGTCGTCCAGTACCTGCTTCAGCCAATCCATACTTCATTAAATTCAAGTGAGCAGCTGGGGGACTCAAACAAATCCGTGCCACTGCTGGAAAGGAATGGGGTCAAAAGCCAAAGGTCAGCTTCTCTAGCTTACCGAAGGCCGTGAGCACGAAGGTCTTTGCTTGCGTGGAACATCTGTGGATCTGTTAAATCCCGAAAGTTAAAGAAAGCGTCTTTGCACTCTGGATGATTCTCAAACAACCTGTTATTAAAAGAGATTAAAAATGACATCAGATATGCAGATGTCAAATTATTTCCTGTATGATTTAGAACACCATAAATAAACTTAATTATACAGACACCTCGTGGTCTGGGTGTATCAGGGATTCAGAGCTTCTCTCTGGATAAACCAGTTCATTCAGGTATAACAAAGCAGTTTGATTCTTCATCTCATGTGAGATGAGGCAGACTGTTCCATTGAAAGGCTAAATACAAAAACAAGGTATACATGCATGAAGTCCAAATGAGTTGTGAGGGAAACCTATACAAGAGCAGTCAGTCTCCTCCAAGCCCTGTTGGTTGTCTTAGTCGCTTGTAGTGGTGAGGTTTTATTCCTTTTCATAGTCATAGTGTGTCTTAACTACAGTGAGTAGTCTGTATTATATGGTTGCATAAGGCCTCAACCATACAGTGCACTGCATAGGGCCTCGACCATACAGTGCACTGCATAGGGCCTCGACCATACAGTGCACTGCATAGGGCCTCGACCATACAGTGCACTGCATAGGGCCTTGACTATAGTTTCTCCACATAGGGAATCGACTATTCTGTAGTTGCTCTGCATAGAAACTCAACTTATACTGTAGTTGCTCTGCATAAGAAATTGGCTATACTGTAGTTGCTCCATATAGGGAATTGACTACAGTTGCTCCGCATAGGGAATCAATTACAGTTCCTCTTCAAAGGGAAGCGACTATAGTTGCTTTGCAAAGGGACTCAACTGTAGTTGCTCCACATAGGGAATCAAATCATTCACTGAGAATTTGGACAGCACTACAGAATATGTGAAAACCTAACTAGAACACTAAACAGTAAATAGGGTTTGATTTCAGATAGTTTCTTAGTGAATTTCATTTAAACTGAGATGAGACAGGATAAAGTGTGACTGCCTAATAAGGAATTGAGTGCCAGTTTAGAGGCATTTAAAGTAAAGGCCTCTCCAGTTTTGCTCAGATCAGATATCGGCACAAACAGACAGCACTGTGTATTTGAATTTGCATTTGAGACTAGAAACTTCTGCTCCTTTCACAGTTAGTCATCAGCTGTCAGTTCAGTAGGAACAGTGGGACGTTAAAACAATGCAATCTTCTGATCTGTGCAACTTCTGTGGGAAACAAACGATGATGCACCTTTGTGATGAGCCTCTGACAGGAACAGTGGATATTTCAGTCAGTGGAACAAGAAATGAGTCCGTAATGGACAAATGAAGAGAGGCTTTGTTTTAAAGTATTTTGAACATTCGTATGTGGCCCTGGTAATGGAACAGCTGGACTCAGCTGACCTGTTTTTGTTATTGGCCCACCTTAAACTTAAACTTATTTAACATTAAAGTATTCTTAACATCTGTATTCCTTTCTGTCTGAATCTGCATGCCCAAATCTTACAGCTTTTCTCCAGTACAAACCTCCAAATTTTGATTGCTTTTTAAAAAAAAATTAAAAATATATATAAAAGAAAAAAAGCTTATTTTATTTATTTATCTTGCTATTATTATAAAATAACACATGCTTACAATTTACTGCAGAACACAAAAAAATGTCAGCACTTTTTTCAGGCTGCACAGCACTGAAGGGACATTATGTTGATATAACATTCTTTTTCATTTGGGCAGTCGTGGTCTGGTGGTTATGAATCTGGTCCTGTGACCGGAGGGTTTTTTCTCAATGTTTAATCACAGAATGTTTAATCTAACATGAAGTACAGCAGGTAATTTATTAGGAGCTAAATCTTACATTTGCAGCTCTAAATAGGCAGAAATGCTCATTTCATTTAGAGTTCTGAGTTTTAAGTATCTTACTTTATAACATTAACAGCTGCACAGCAGGAAAAAAATAGCTACTTATTCACATGTTCTGTTGAAATGAAATTTGAGTGAATTAATATGAATTTATAACAGTATCAACATTATAACAAAAAAGGCTTGAAATGTTACTTTACATGTACAGTGGAACCTTGGTTTTCATCATTAATCTGTTCTAACGTGTCTAATGGTAACCGAAACAAATAACTGAAGCAATATTTCCCATAAGAAATAATGTAAATCCAATTAATCTGTTCACACTCTAAAATGTTAACAAAAGTACATTTTATGTAGAATAACTATAGTTTTACATACAGAAAACAATAAGAAATAAATACAAAAGTCTAATGAAATGATTAAATGAACATTTAACATCACTCTTACAGGCTTATGCTCTGCTTTAGAGTGTGCCGGTGTGGTCCAGCCAGCAGGCTTTGTTTTGTACACCCATTCTCAGGGTTCCCGCCCGCTATTTGTTTTGTACACGTGTACAAAACTCAGATCTTCACTGCTGTTTGTGATGGGAAATAAATTAGCTCTTTTTGCTTTGTAGACAATGTATCTCCAAGTTCCTATTGTCACCATTGTATAGAAATGTTTCTTCAATGTACCATTAAATCACTCAACAACTCCATAGAGAAATAATACACTGAAATAAAACACTGTAATTATCACTACTCATCCACTTTATTCTACATTTATAGTTTCTTCTACATAAAATAACTCACCTCACAAAGACAATGATTCCAGCTTTTGCAGCATCATGCTGAACTGCTTTCCATGACTCCCTGATCATCTCTATCTGATCATCATGCAGATGTACAGCTGTTAACTCATCCACATGCTCACTCTGTGACTCTGGGACTGAAGAAACTGCACAGCCCATTTCTGCCTAATCCCCTACAAAAAGGAATGAGTAGATCCTTGTTCTAGATACACTTTAAAGTAAGCATGAAGTGATGACAAGCTTTGCAGTCGAAACAGTATCAAGCGCTCAAACACATCAATGAAATTTCCTGAACAAAAAATATGAAAAAATAAAAAGCTGTAATATATAAAAGTCAAGTGATAACTTCATTCTTTCATTTTACCTGACACCTGTCTGTCTCGTTAAACGATGGATGTGTGTGTGCTGCATTCATAAAACAGTCCCTGAAAAACAACTGAAAATGATACATTTGCATAAAATTTACATATTACCAATAACACCGTCACAAACGTTAGGCCATTAATGGTTGACTGGTTGGAACATGAAAACACATGAAAATATTAAATTAAGTTATATTAGGTACATGGTACTGCAAAACTGATAGAAAAACAAGAAAGGAAAGTATGTGAACAAAATTTAAGTTGAAACGCCAGCTACCAATGTTTGAAAATGAGAAAATGTAGATTTTTTTTATTTCTATTGTATTAGTTTTTTGTTTAAATGGCTATAATTACCATGTAAATTTTACCATTTCACCGGTGGCCATGTTTTGTTATTTTCGATTATTTTGGGGGTACCATTGTTCGGTTTAAAATATTTTTTTGAAAAACAAAGTGCACACTGGATTTCAATGGCTCATATGAAAGTACATACTTGTGTTCCAAAAATAGAAACATTGGCTTTCACTTTTTGTAATGGTAAACAACCTCTTATAGACAATAATTTTTTTTTTTTTTTTTATGAAAAGCGCCTATTTGACATAAATCTTTATTTCTTCACAATACATGGTGATATCAATGTGATTCTGCTCAATAAAATTGCACTAACTACATGTCCACAAACCAGCAAAATTTTAGAAAGCTACCTATAACCTGTAGAATTTTATAGAAGATGTATCAAAGAATGGGACAGGTGTTTCCAAGTGTACACAAGGTCCTAAAATGGCACATATGTGTGTTTTGGTTCAAAACTACTCCAGATTGCCCCAAATTATTCTAAATCACTCTAAATTACCTAAAACTCTCAAAATGTTGCAAAATGTAAAAGTATATTTTTAAAAGTATTTATTTGTAAAATGTATTAATAATAATATTCATTGATTTATTATTAATAATATGCCATTAAATAATAGTAATCTATAGTTCTATTATCTACCCAGTCAGCGTTATAAAGTCTTCTAAATGCCTCTAAAACTGTCTCTCAGCCAGAAAAACTCAGAAGCAGCTCTGACATTCCTCAGATTCCACTGGAATGACTCATTCTCACAGGCCCACATACAGCTGCAGCAAAAGAGGGGGAGGGGGAGTGACACAGAGGGGCAGAGACTGGCCTAAGCAAGATGTTTGCTTGAAAATGGCGACCTCCATATATTTACACGAGGCAACCTCTATAAAATCCACCAATAACTTTCTCCGAAAGTGCTCTGATTGGAGGAATATCTAATGCGCAAACGCGCTTACACAGCTGTTCCAATCGGCCACTGAAAATGGAACACCGTTTGCGCCAAGCTAAGGAGAAGGCTGCGATAGGTGGACAGTCACATGATATATTGATTCGAAGGTAAAAAGGTCTTCTATTGGTCGGTGCAACTGTCAGTCAACCAACATGAACCTATCAGAAGAGACAAGGGATTATGTTTGCTCAGTATGGCGAGAACGCTTGTGGAGAGCTGACGCGCACTTTGGCTAAAGTGACTGATTATATCTTTTTGAAGTGTGCAGTTTAAAAACTCTCTGCGGTATTTTGAAGATTACATCTGTGGTTACATCTTAGATGGTGTAGTGAAGACTTGGTATTTGCGAACATTGTGGATTTTCAATGGAAATGTTCATGGTCGATCCAAAAATACGCAACTTCTATTGTCTTTATATGAGGATAGTACGCTGGTTAACTCTTATAAATGCTGGTTATCACGTTTAGAAGCTATGGTTTGGTTGTGGCACTTGTTTGTTATCATCTAAAGTTGTGAAAGTTTTAAAAAGTGATTTCGTGTGGCCAGAGTTCGGCTAAGTGTGTGCGCTCTTCCTCTGTGCGCTCGGAGCGTCAATGTGACTCACCCCCCCCTCCCCCTGAGCAATCTTACACACACGCACTGGCTTAAACACATAGTAGCTGATGTCCTTTATGAAACCGAATTGAAATTATTTAGATTAAAGTATTTGTTTATTTGTTATTTAAATTGTCCGAAGACGCCATTTTACTGAAAGGGGTTTTAAACAAAGACGTTGACACTAAAAATATAATGGTTAAAATGACATACTGTCTTGCTGGGTGATTGCTAAGGTGTTGGCAGGTACCCTTGAATGTGGGATATACTGTAATGTATGAAGTGGTCATCATATACATTTACCCTTATAAATCAATCATTTAATTTTAATCTCTGAGTGCACTTCATAATCCAATAATTGCAAAACATTTCATTTTTGTCAATAATCTGATGAATGTGTTTAAATGGACTTGAGTAATCAGTGGGGAAACAGATCTGGAGACAGTAATTGGAGTAATTCAGTTCAGCATTCAACACCATCATCCCTGAAATCTTCTCCTGCATCTGTCAGTGAATCACCAGCTTCCTGACAGACAGAGAGCATGACTGCACCTCTAAGGACCCATCTGTTAAAATCCTAATGTTCACAGATGACACCAGTCATTGGCCTCATCCAGGATGGTGATGAATCTGCATACTGGCAGGAAGATTAATGACTGGTGCTCTGGTGCAGTCAGAACAACATGCTCAAGACTGTGGAGATAACCATGGACTTTAGGAGACACCACTGAGGACTACTTTCCCTTAACTACCATTTCCCAACACCAACATCATCCTCAAAAAGGCCCAGCAGTGGATGTACTTTCAAACAAGGAAGATGGGTCTGCTGCAGCAGCTGCTAATTCAGTTTTACAATGCAGTTATTGAATCCATTCTGTGTACATCCATCACAGTCTGGTTCAGAAGAGCCACAAAACATGAAAGGCTGCAACGAACAGTAAGGACAGCTAAAAAAATATATAAAAATATTAAAAAAATAATAATAATTGGTGCCAACTTTCCTTATGTCCAGGACTTATACTATGGACTAAGGCAAAGAAGATACCAGCGGACTCCTCACTCCCTGGCCACTTTTTTTTTTTTTTAACTCCTGCCCTCCGGTAGGTGCTGCAGAACCCTGTGTACTAAGACTTCTAGATGCAGGAACACAGTTTTGACCCTCAGGCCATCACCCTCGTAATCAGGTGACCACTGATATCTGCTAGGGCCATAAGTACTCCTGGCTTTCCCCTGATAGTTAGTATACTCACCATGTACATCACTCTCAAGCTGCATACTGCTGTTGTTTTCACTACCACGTACATTACCTGTTCTTAACTTAATCTGTGACTGACTGTATTGTATTTTAGACACATGGTCAGTTTGTGTATACTATGTATACTACAAACCGGATTCCAAAAAAGTTGGGACACTAAACAAATTGTGAATAAAAACTGAATGCAATGATGTGGAGATGGCAAATGTCAATATTTTATTAGTAATAGAACATAGATGACAGATCAAAATTAATCTGTGTAAATGTAACGTTTTAAAGGAGAAATATGTTCATTCAAAATTTCTCAGTGTCAACAAATCCCAAAAAAGATGGGACAAGTAGCAATAAGTGGCTGGAAAAGGGAAATTGAGCATATAACGAACAGCTGGAAGACCAATTAACACTAATTAGGTCAATTGACAACATGATTGGGTATAAAAAGAGCTTCTCAGAGTGTCAGTGTCTCTCTGAAGCCAAGATGGTAAGAGGATCACCAATTCCACCTTTGTTGCACAGAAAGATAGTGCAGCAATACCAGAATGGTGTTACCCAGCGTAAAATAGCAAAGACTTTTAAGTTATCATCATCAACCGTGCATATCATCATCAAAAGATTCAGAGAATCTGGAACAATCGCTGTGCGTAAGGGTCAAGGCCATAAAACTCTACTGGATGCTCATGATCTCCTGGCCCTTAAACATCACTGCACCTCAAACAGGAATGCCACTGTCAAGGAAATAACAGAATAGGCTCAGGAATATTTCTAGAAAGCATTGTCAGTGAACACAATCCACCGTGCCATTTGTTATTACTAACCCTGTAAAGCTGCTTTATGACATCAGTTGTAAAAAGTGCTTTATAAATAAATTTGATTCGATTTGATTTGAGTCCACGATGTTGCTCACAGTGGTTCAAGGCACCACTCAGAGAGTTTATGTGTTTGCTCAGACACATGAAAAATTAGAGGGAACATTGGCCTTGTCCCAACTTTTTGGGGATTTGTTGACATCATTAAAGTTTGAAACAACATATTTTTCCCTTAAAATTATACATTCTCTCAGTTTAAACTTTTGATCTGTGATTTGTGTTCTATTCTGAATACAATATTAGATGTTGGCACCTCCACATCATTGCATTCAGTTTTTATTCACAATTTGTTTAGTGTCCCAACTTTTTTGGAATCCGGTTTGTACATGGCCACTGTATATTATTTGTTTATTGTTCGTATACATGTAGATTAACTGGACTTTCTATTTTTCTTATATAAAAGAGAGTAGCAACAATGGCCGGAAACAAATTCCTTGTGTGTATCAACATACTTGTGAAATAAATGTAATTCTGATTACCAGATGAGTCAGAAACACTGTCCTTTTGATTCACATAACAGGACACCTCAGTAGCCCTTATCCTTTACAAAAAATAACCAACCACCTGCCAAAACATTTATATGACAGTTCTCAGATAGATGCACAACCAGAATGTACACGTATTTATATATGGTATATTTATATAAATTCAGACAGGAATCAGGATACAAGACATCATTTACAGGATCTTAATAAATAACAGAGATAGAAGAATAATGAGAAAAAGACTCAGATTAAAACACATGATATAGTGTTAAGAAAAAAAGAGTTAAAAAGCCTTTAACATATTATACTTGTGCAAATGACTTATTGCAAGAATATCTAGAGGCAATCTATTTAGAAAAGCTTTAACAATATATTAAAATATGATTTACTGTAATGCCATAAAATCATGTGTTCGGGAAAAGTGACATGGTAGTATATCATATCTGTAAAATACAGTGTTCCATACTTTTTTGAGGTCAGTGTTATAACTTAAGGTGCCAAAGCTTGAGTGGTCTAGACAATATAAGCAGTGGTTTCATCACATAATTCACTTTCAAATGGTCAAGCAATCTGCTCATCATAAACCCTAGTAATAATCAAATGTTTGGACACTTTTGTTACACTTCTCTCTTGTGCAATTTGGCAAAAACTACAGTAAAACAGTGAATGTTAATGGCATCCACTTGAATATTCTTTGTGCAAGGACATGAGTAAGCGTTGGATTATGAAGATTGTTAGGACATGTTCTGGCATTCCACCACCATACTTGGCAGTTTTACATTCACTACCCAAGGCTACATTCACATATTCAACTTCACACTATTTTGGGAAGTTTAGAAATTAGAGAAATACAAGTGACATACAAATATATACATATTTCCAGAACCTGTTAACGTCTATGATTTAGTTATGCTTTTCATATACATGAGTACACCTTAAAACATGAAAGAAGAAAGACATTATTTCACTTCTTAAATGAGTCAGAAATAAAGCTAGCACAGCGAAAAGGAAAACCTTTTCCTATCTCAAATTTAAAAATTTTTCTCTGAGGTTCTTCACAACACTCTGCTGACTGGTGTCAGCTTTTTTACCAGAATCTACAGTATTTCTGAGGGCATCGTTTAACCGTTCACTTGAGGATTGAGTTGTTTCGACTTCTTTACTTTTGTCCATTTTGGGCACAAAACTTCCTTCTTCCTTCTGCCTGTATTCTTCCGATTCCTGATAAGCACGACAGCGGTCAATAACAGCCATTATTGAGATTTTCTCCCGAGAGGTTGGTGAACGAATTTGCACATAGTGGTCATCCACATTGTCCTTTTCCATCACAGTTGCAGGTTTGTCCAGTGGATCTTCCAAAGGCTCCTCCTTTTCAGATTGTGCTGCTGTCTCAGACACCTTCTCTACAACAATAACCTTCTGTTCATTGGGTAGAGTGGCCTGAGCTGAGATGTAGTAGCCACTGTTCTTGTTTTGTAGACCTTGTAGGTCATTCAGATGCAATCTGCCAAGCTTATGGTCCAGAGAGCCAGCTCGGTGTGTCCGTACCAGACCGTCCTCCCTGGTCCTTCTTGACTGGGTTCTGTAAGCTGGACCCTCGTTGTTGGCACTGGAGAGTGCCAGGCTTGAACTGCAGCTTGAACGTCTCCTAGGGCCGCAGTCAGACATCTTCTCAGACACAGAGTGGCTCCGACCAGCCAAGGGTAACTGTACCGATGTGTTGTGAATGCGGACATACTTGGACCGCAGCTCACGCACATCTGGCCAGTCAAAGCTTTCAATGGATGATGAGCTCAGAGGGCTTTTGGAGCGTGAGCGTCTTGGAGATAAGACTCTAGGGCTAGTGTCAGTGATGGAGCTGGCAGAGTCAACTTGTGTATTTTGGTCAGGAGTTATCTCGCATGGAGCTAGAGACAGTGTCAGGTTTGGTTTTCCTGTAAATCACAGAACACTCTGTTTAAAAGGTGAGCAATTTATGACATTTCATAAGCTGGAACAAAATAAGTTCTGAAGAGCAAACTATGATGAAATTTATAATCACACTTGCCAACCCATGTATATAATTTATTTCTAGGTTTTTGCCAATTTTTATACCCTTACTAATGTAGTAGTAGCCAATTAGCCCATCCACTCTGTTAGGCCTCTCCCCATCACTTTGCAATGTCCCTGACACTAGGAGGGTGCAGGCAAGAACAAGCTTCCTCCATTGCATGTGATGCAGCCACCACTTCTTTTCGAACCACCGCTGATACACCGTCACTGGGGAGCCAACGTGCTCGGGGGAAGGCACACAGGGTCCCCAGCTCCGATTGGACCAATCAGTAGACACCTGAGCCAGCAGACATTGCAATGTGTAAGTAATAGGGAGAGTGAAAGCGCCATCTACGAGAGCACTGCCAATTTTTTCTTTCTTGGGCCCCAGCTGTTGATGGTAAACAGCATGACCGGGATTCATACTTGCAATCCTCGGGTCATAGTGGTAGCGCCTTAGCCCACTGAGCCACTTGGACCCCCAGCCACCCCTTGTATAAGCAGACATAAACTATTATTGGGATGGTGAAATGTTAAGATACTTTATCTCTCCAGAAAATTTTTTTTCATTTAACACCATATTAACAACCAAGGCTACATTCAAGGCTAAACCTAGATATATAACAGAAACATTTACAAAAACCTACTTTAGTCTACATAGCCATTATTGTTATATTCAAGATTTCAGTACAAACATTTACAGTAACAGTATGCAGCCAACATGACTAATGTTTATATGTATAATCTAAATTGTAATCAAATCAAAACAATCAAAATTGTAGTTTGGTATGAATGCTTCAAATCAACTGTAATTGGTGTGAAACTGGAATTACACTACTCACAAAAAGTTAGGGATATTTGGCTTTCGGGTGAAATTGACGGAAAATGTAAAAAGTTCACTCTACAGTGATATTATACCATGAAAATAGGACATTTAAGTAGAAGCTTGCAGTGGTGATTTCTTCATCTCAAACAATTTATTGAAACAAAAGCCAACAGCAATGGAAAACCCCAACAAACAATGTCAATGTCTCAGTAACTTGTCGTGTGCCCTTCAGCATCAATTACAGCTTGACAACGACGTCAAAGTCGACTTATTGTCTGCTGAGGCATCCCGCTCTTCTTCAAGGGCACTCAGGTCACCGAGATTGTGGGGTACAGAGTTACGAGCCTCTACACAGCAACTCAACTGATCTCATAGGTTTTCTGTGAGATTCAGGTCTAGAGAAAGTGCAGGACACTCCATTTGAGGTACCCGAGTCTCCAGCAGCCGTTCCCTAATGATACAACCTCAATGAGCTGGAGCATCATCATCCATGAAGATGAAATGAGGCCTGTGTTCATGCAGAAGCACAATGACTGGATTAATGATGTTATTCGAGTAGTTTGGGCTTGTCACTATACCATTCATACAGTGTAGGCAGTTCTGTATTGACTAGACACACTAACACCACCACCATCAAAGGCCTGTCTGGTGACAATAGTGGCTGATGCATAGCATCTCCTTCATGTCTCCAACATCGTTGTCGTCCATCATTTATTTCTGCTCAGAGTGCACAGTAAATCTGCCAGTGTTAAATCAACACTATTAGAGTTAAATTAACACGGAGAGTGTTACATTTTGACACCCTCAGTGTTAATTTAACTCTAATAGTGTTGATTTAACACTGGCAGATTTACTGTGTGAATCAACTTTCATCAGTGAACAGCACTGAGGCCCACTGGTTTCTCATCCAGCATAAATGCTGCCTGGTTCATGCAAGATAATGACGCCTGTGCCTGAGGGTGCAGTCAGGTGCCCTTGCAGGTCGTCTAGCACACAGACCACGCTGATGTAAACAGTTCTGAATGGTCTGATGTGACATTTGGGTGCCTCTCTCCTAACTTCAATCGGCCTGTGTGCTGTGTGCTTCTGCAGGGCACTGTTCACAATGAAGCGGTCATCAGTGTGGAATGTGGCTAAAGGACATCCACTTCTGTGCCTTTCTGTGACTCTTCCAGTCTCTCTATATCTCTGTTACAACCCTTCTGATGACACTCGATGACACTCTAAGCTCAGTGGTCACTGCTGTCTGAGAACATCCTGTTTGAAGCCTCACAATGATGAGGTAGTGTTGATCAGGTGTTAGGTGTGGTCTTGGTGTGATGTCAGAATGTGAACAGCATGAGTTTAAAATACCAATTCTAACTGAAGCAGGACATTTATTGGTGGATTAATGGATCAAACAGCTGTTGTGAATTTAGCTGTTAAGCTACTTGTTAGAGAACAGAGAGTTGTGTAAAAATGACTGAAACACTGAACAGTTGGGCATGTGTAGTCAAAAGTTTAGAGAAGGTCACATTAACTTCACCTCTAAAGGTTAGAGCACATTTTAGGTTCATCCTGAAATGTCACCATGAAAGTCAAATATCCCAAACTGTGAGTAGTGTGTATATATTAAGGTCTCAGGTGGTGTTTTAAGATTCTACATAAGTAGAATCTACAATATCCTCAATACTCAATTACTGGTAGCTTTGTTAGTGGCTGTCAATAGACCTTAGCTACATAGTTCTAGTGCTGTTTAGTGAAATCCATGCCTTTGTATTAATAGACATTTTTTCATCTTTATGAAGGGTGCCAATATTGCTTACAATAAATGGTAAACACATTCCTATGACGTTTACTGTAATGTATTAAATAATGAATTCTTTGTACTGTACCTTTCGTCTCTTTCTCAGGTTTTTCCTCCATCACAGAGACCAAATTTCTTTTGAAGAACATAGTCTCTGCATCCCTGCCCCTTTGTTGAACCACAGGATGGGTGCATTTGATACGCTGACTGTATTTCCGTGCAAGATGGATGACCTTATTCTGGGCCAGATCTCCATTTTCAGATGTCGGTAGATCTGTGCATTGCTCAGCTCCATCATCAGCCTCAGCTCTCAACTGGACAATCCTTGGAATTGGAAACCTCAGAGGCCTGCATTCTTCCTCAGAAGATCTGGGTCTGAGAGTTTCATTCAGGCTAGCTGCACGACCCAATCCTTTTCCTTTGCCCTTGACTGGTGATGGGGTGGAGGATTCCTCTGTAATAGTGCCTAGGCCTTCAAGAATCGTTATGCTGTCTATGCCTTGAGCATCACTGCTCTTACCTGGGTTCTGGGTCATTCTGGAAACACTGGTGCAAGGTCTTTTAAACTGGGGTGCCTCTCTGGTCCTTATAGTGTTGTACTCTTGCTGGGACCTGGTGACCTCTCTCTCCATATCCTGCCAAACCTTGATCATCTCAGCTGATGGACGGAAAGTCTCTTCTTGAGAGTTGTCTTGCTTGGTGTCAACAATCTGTAGACTTACAGTGCCATCTACTTCAGAACTAAACAGGTCTGCATCTATGTTTTTACAATACCCAACAGAACCAGTAGATACACCGGTAACAATGTGGTTCCCAGAGGCATCAGTTCTACTTAAACTGGGCTCAGACATAGATGAGGTAACAGAGGTGGCTTCTATGGTTGGAGCTCTCCCTGGATCTAATGCAGGAATGACCTTGTCTACCACAAGATTGTTATCCAGGGGAATGTTGTTAATGCGACTGACCGAGTTCCTCACAAGCCCACTTGGTATATAAGTGAGACTTTCTCTACGTTTGAGGCTAAACGCTGCATTTTGGTGTTCGGCATTCTCATAGTAGCTCTTGATCTTGTCAATGAGCAACTGGTCTTTTTTGGAGAGAGTTGAATCCCTTCTTCGATTGATGCCTCGATCTAAATCAAACACGATATCATCTTTTAGAGACAGCAAGGAAAGATCTGGTGTTGCAAAAGGCTCTTGAGTCAGTGGAAGTCCTTGCTGTTCTGAAGAGGTGCTGCCACGTCGGACTGGCCTCTCACGAGCCTCTATTAGGCTGAGACTACTGCCTGTCCGACTGGGTACCCGTGGAGATGAACATCCCAGGGAACGAATCTCCTCTGTTGTTATGCTATTTCGTCGAGTGGTACTAACAAAATGTTCAGCAATTTCACAAGCCTTGTTGAGCACAGAGGATGGTAGAATACTTGTGGATGGTGTGTCGTGCACAACATCCTCTTCCTCTTCTGAGGACTCTCCTGGTGTCAAATCATGATGTAGAGCTGGTGTAGCTTCATCCACCTCTGCTTTTGATTCATCTCTGCCCTCCAGAAGATCGTCATTCCTATCTTGTGGTTCCATTTCAACAGATTCTGTGTCAGACACGCACTTTAATAGCTCTTCTATGGAACCCTCATGAGATGCATTACTATGTAACTGTGATATGTTCTCTGAAGTCTAGAAAACAAGAACACAAAGCACAAGCTTTAAAATTAGTTTTCTATCCAAGTTTAAAAAGAGTGATTCAGACTAAAGCATAGATATAAGAATTACAATATTGTGAAAACATTCATTTGTGTTCATAACTGAATTCAAAATGGCAAGCTGTCATATTTTATATTCATTACACGTAAATTGATATTTCAAACCTTTTTGTGTTTTACTATGGGTACTGTTTGAATTTGAGATTTTGGATTTCTGATTTTTAAGAGCTACAAGTCAAACTGAAAAAAAAACTTGAAATGCCATTTATATGCAAGACCAAAGGATTTTTGGCCATAGGCTAAATGCAAACGTTTAGTACAAATTATGATGAAGTGGAGCTGGGCAAAATGATAAAGATATTTCTACTATAAATGATTTTTATAAAGTGCTAACAAAAAGATTGTCTTAAATTTCATTAGCAGACCAATATATTCAACTGGTTCCTATTAGACATTTTGCCTTGTCAAAGTCTTAATAAGCCATATATCACTGAAAAGCCTCTCTTAAACCACTTCCAACTACTGATAATGCACTGTATTTTCTAATTGTACTGATATATCATCATGTCGCTCTACCCAAAGAGTAAAAATGTCTGATTCCTCACCTGCAGTTTGCTGTACTGGTTGTCAGGAACGCAAGGCTCTTTCGGTGTTGGTGGTGGAACATTTCCATTTTTGCAGTTATTCTCAATGAGATCACAGGTGTCTTCATCCTTGCATAAGAATGGAAGGTTATCAGGATTGTCCAATGCAGAGCACATGATTCTCTGCGCTAAATGATGACAGTTTTAGCTTGCTTGACAGTCTGAACTGTGGAAGCTTAGGAAGCATCTACATGGCTACAATGATGGCATGGTCAATATGGGTTTTGAGGGAAATGTGGGCATGTTAGATAATGTTTTATCAAGTGGCAGCTGGCCAACAGTGGGATCTAGGGTGACACCTTCCAGGTTGAAATTCTTACCGAATTTCATTTTTTAAATAAACATTTGTAAAATAATCAATACCTACATATTTTAAGTCTGTATGTGCTAAACATGCACAATAACATGTACAATATAAAATATATTAGCTTCCTGGTTCATTCTCTCGCTCTTCTGAGGTGACAGAAATATCACTGTCAGAGAAGCAGCAGCCAATCACTGACCTGCTGACACAAGATACTCACATAGCAACAGAAATTTAGCCAATCAGCGTCCTCCAATCTGTTGAATACTTCATTTATCACAATAGCAGACTGTGTCAGTGGTTTTAAGAATATCTGACATTATTAACATGTAATACAGACTCTAGAAATCTCTAATATTTAGTCTTAATTGTGTTTTTGCTCATTTTATTGTACATGTATGTGAACCAGACTCAGCTGGTAATTTAATGATACATACTGTACTTTATATCTATGTACACTTATATTTAATGACAGTTTTCTATTAGTCTGCTGATTATTAATGGCAATTATAGTGTCTGTTTCACAGAGCTCTGTTACCCTACAGTTTGTGTTCAATAATATTGAGATGGTTGCGGAAACTGACTGAATTTGGCTCAAACAGCCCACCTAGAATATTTCACATCAGCCACCACTGGTTTTATCCATCGGAAATGTTTATAAGAAGTTCCACTCAAACATACACAGGGATATTAGGCATAAATTTGATGTTAGTGTATAAATCACACCCAATCATACATGGACAGTGCACACTATTGACCCGAGGATCGCGAGTAAGAATCCCAATCATGCTGTTTACCATCAACAGCTGTGGCCCAAGAAAGAAAAAAATTGGCAGTGCTCTCTCTGGGCGGGTAGATGGCGCATTCACTCTCCCTATTACTTACACATTGCAATGTCTGCTGGCTCAGGCAACTTAATCAACAACATCACAGAGAGTCTTTATTCTGTTTGATGTGGTAGCAGTCTATGACATCTAGAAATGTATAACAGCCTGTACAATTACAGTTAACAAGGCCTTGAAGCACAGTATTTAAGATTGAAGCTAATATCAGGTATGAAAATGGCTCAGGAATGTGCTTAAAGTGAATGCCATGTCAGGAAAGTCTTAATATTACCTGCAAAATGTACGTAGAACAGGTATTTATTTAGCATCCCTGATATGTAAGATCCATACATTCAAAAACAATGTTTTGGCACCTGAAATCATCTTAAATGTGTGTTTTATAAGGTTGAAGATTATGATAGTTATTATTCTTAATTCTAAACATTGTTTTAAGTCACTGACATATTCTGTTAATGCATTATCAATACATTTAATGCTTATCCAACATTTTAAAATGACTGAAGCCACTGTGACTCAAGTCCAGAGATATAGTGATTTGATTTAAGATGGTTTCACTTGCCACACTTATTTTCTTCACAGACTCACAAAGTGGATGTTGCCAAGCAAAAGGTGCTTCATGCATCATTTTGTCTGTTAGATCTTTAGATCAGTCTTCATTTTACAATCAGCATGTTAGTAGAGTGGAGCATGTTAGAGAAAATGCAGCTTTGCAGGGCTGATTTAGCAAATCTGGCAGAGGAAAATCCCAGAGGCGGTAGAGAGCCTCACCATTGTGAACCCCATGGAAAGCAAAGCTCTGGCTCTAAAATGCCAGCAGGAGATGGCTGCCAGCATGGAGCTGGCAAAGTCTGCTACCTGGTCATCCTCCATTAGAATATCATCAGACCCACTTTCCTCTTCTTCTTCCTCTTCCTGGAACAGCTTGGGCTCTTGAGGGCCTTCGCAGTCGCTGTGGCTTAGTCCATGCGAATCCTCCACCTGGCCAAGGCTTTGACTCTCAGGTTCACTCACACTCAAGCTCAAACTGCTGACACTATCAGCAGCCTGTAACGGCTGCTGGTCAGCAGATAATTCCCCTTCACTCTCTGTATGCTGGAGCACGAGGTGAAGAATTTCAACATAGATTACTATAAACAAAGCCCAAGACTCCATGAATGATTCCACAATGTTTTGAAAAGCATCAATAATCAGCACACTTTGTTACCATGGAAACAGATGCATGACACACATAAAAAAAAAAATTAAGCCAGTTTCTTGTGAAACCCCAGATAGCAACAGTACGTTGGCCCAACGTTGGTTAACGTCGTCATGGTCGCATATCGAATTTCGCCGTCGGACTAACGTTGGTCTGTGGTTGGCTGTATTTTCAGAAGGCGTCAAAATGCCACCGTTTATCCAACGTCGGCTCCACGTTGGCTATGTTTGGAAGGAGGGGCGGTATAGAGAGCAAGCAATTCCCACCTCAAAGAGCCGGTCATGAGTTTATGGCGGTGTATTGGAGCCACTTAGTAGAATATTTATCAGATTTTTATTTCGGGATTAAAGTCGTAAAAAAGGGTCGTCGCAAGCTCATTACAATTAGGGAGGTTCATGAATTAATAAAGTTCTACTTTCGTATAGGTTTCACAAAATAAAGAAATCCCCGATTTACTGTCACCTCAACACCAGCACGTTGAAACTTCACTCAATTTATAAATTCACAGCTGTCCCATACAAGTGAGTAATAATGAGTAATACAGCAGGACAAGTGTGCGCGTGCATGACGTCACATGCAAAACGACCGTTATAATGTGGCTCGCGCGGACATTTAAACTGAGGGAATTGAAGCCGGTTGTGCCCAGTTGGCTAAAAAAGATAACAATAAAAACGCTACAAATTTTGATCTACGCTCACCAAAAAGGTATTCCAAGTATTTGTTCATTTATATTTAGATATTAAATCGATTTTAAAGAATCATTGTAAATTTATAATAGTAATCTGATCAACTGCCTGAATTGAAACACAAAGTTAATTGGTAAATGCTAAAAGCTAACATCTAACAGCTTTCAAGCTTTAAAATATTTTCCTCTACATCGTCTACACAGGCCTCTTGGTGTGATTACTGTGTCACATTTAATCTAGAGGTTCCAGTAAGGGCGTTTGGCTACAATTTTCTGTGCAGCAAAATTCTATCAGAACGGTCACTCAGACGCCTTGTTAAAAAAAACCACTTAATTCCTTAATTATTACACATCAGATTTTATTAACCAATCAAACAAGTTTGATAACTAACAGATTTTCCTTTCTGAAGGTTTATATTGTTATAAAAAGGTTTGCCTTGCAATTGTAAAATGGTTGGCAGCCAACGTAATGCCAATGTAGGCCCACCATCAAACACCCAATGTCTGGCCAACGTAAGCCCACCTTCGAACACTGGTTGACAGCCAACGTCTGGCCAACGTATGCCCACCTTCGAACACTGGTTGACAGCCAACGTCTGGCCAACATAAGCCCACCTTCGAACATTGGTTGATAGCCAACATCTGGCCAACGTCTGGCCAACGTAAGCCCACCTTCGAACATTGGTTGGCAGCCAACGTCTGGCCAACGTAGGCCCACTGGCCAAAATGTCGTTGGCCCAACGTGACTTGCCAACGTCATGCCAGTGTAATCACTGTCGTTGAGCCAACGTTGGGCCAACGTATGCTTGCTATCTGGGACATTACAGCTTTTCCACACATGGAAGAAATATGTACAAAGAAAATGTATAGATTTAGGACGCAACACTCTTTAAGTGGATCACTATTGATGCATCACTGTGCACAAATAGGATGTAAAGGCACACCAAATACAATTATGTGAAACACCAGTCAGATGAAAGCAGCAGAACCACCTGTTGTCCATCAACAGGACCTGAGAACCATATATTTATTAGACAAGGGTGTAACTTTGGGTCCAACATTGCATTGGGGGGGGGGGTGTTGAGCTGTCTGCCTATTTATTTATTTATTAAAACATTTACTTTTCTAGAAGGATTCAGGAGATTCAGGAGAGCCAAAACAGCTAATTTTCTCAGACAGCACCCTAGTTTATAAGGGTATTGTATTTATATAGGTATTGTACTGTACTGTGTGCACAAATAACCACTTTTATCTTGTTTTTCTTTTGACTCATTGCCAGCTTAGGAGGGAGTAGCAGGTCTAACGGAACTAGCTAAAATACCTGAACAGGTATTCATAGTGTGTCTGATACACAGCGGCATAGTTATTAAATCATTAGCTAACAATACATATACATTTACCTCATTTAGATTTTTCCGCTTTTTACAAGGCGGTGTTGTCGACCAACAATGAAAAATTGTTTTTTGTCCACTTTTTGGTGCTCTTTTCATTTTTTCTTACTACACCCACTCCCCCAGCAGCTGCTTCCACAAGCAAGCAAACGGTGAGCGCTGCTGCTTGGTGGAGCCAAGCGGGTTGGGTGATACCAAGTTTTTGTGGGGAAAGGGGGGGGTTACATTAACAAATGATTAAACATGCTAGTATTTTTGCCCAAAATTGATAATGAATAACAAAAATTAACAAGTTATTCATGAAAGATGTTTCTGTAAATTGAAATTATGTGACTTTATTGGGTGGGGGGTTATAGTGATTGGATCAGATTATTTGGGGGGTCATAACCCCCCTATCCACCGCACAAATCATGCGCATGTTATTAGAGATGCCCTAAAACCTCAGACACTAAAAGTTTTCAACGGAAAAATGGTCACAAATGTCAATACACTGGATGCAGTAACTGATATTATGAAACCTGCGTAATGGTTTCATATAAACCTTTCAGAACGTTTGTGTCAGCTGGTTAAAACCATCTCTCTATTGTCCAGTTTATCAGCTCCACTTACATACAGGAGTACTTTGTAATTTTACAATTACAGACTGTAGTCCATCTGTTTCTCTGTAAACAGTGGAGCCCTATATTCAGGATCCCCTCAGGAGGTGGTATCATTTGGGTGGTGGACCATTCTCAGTACTGCAGTAACACTGATGTGGTGGTGGTGTGTTAGTGTGTGTTACACATTTATGACAGTGTCAGACACAGCACAGTTGCTGGAGCTTTTAAACGTAAGGGTCTGAAGGGTTCACATACTTTCAAACACAACTGTAGCCAATGAGAGCAGAGTTCATTAAATTATTCATGGACCCACCATAAAAGTGCAACATGATTGTTACAGGAAGGTGCAAAAATGTTCATGATGTGCAGATATTTTGAAGCCATTAAAAATCTGCAGGGGGAACAATATCCCCAGACCACGCTAACAAAATTGCATTCCCCCCTACCCAACAAATTCCGGAGGGACCCCGGCAGCACAGTTTGTGTTGCTCATTATATATTGGTTCATTAGTGATCACAGGATGCTACCCACAGGACATTGCTGTCTGATTGGTGAATTATTCTTAGTCTAGCTGTGACATTGGAAGTGTTGAACACCCCCCAGCAGCTTCACTATGTCTGATCCATACCAGCACAACATGTACTAACACACCACCACCATATCAGTGTCACCACAGTGTGAACAGAGTATACAGAGAAACAGATGGACTACAGTCTGAAATTGCAGAACTACAAAGTGCACCTGTATGCTGAGTGGAGCTGATAAAAAGGACAGTAAATGTAGATACAAGGTGGTTTAGTGTATTAGACACTGTAACCGCTAAAGATCATTAAATTAACAGAGGTCACTTTAAGTCCACAGTGACTGTAATCCTTGAAAAGTTGTTAATATAAAAAGGACAAAAAAAGAAAAATTATTATTAAAATAATTTGCGTTCAATACTGGCATGAAAATTGTACAAAAGTACTGATGTAACACACATCAAGTCATTCATTGTGTCTGTGGTATTTTATGACACAGAAAAGCAAACATTTACACTAATTTTACACAGACTGACCCAAAATATTTGTTCTTCATCTTACCTTGAGAAATGCTGCAGAGGTTGCAAAACAAGACACAGGTAGACATATAAACAAAAAAAAAAAGTTAAATATTACTGTTATAATAATAAAATATTATATAAAGGTGCATGTGTATATGACATACAGGGTGATGATAGAACACTTTTTGAATTCAAGTAGCTATAAATCAACATATTATAATATAATAATACAGATACCACATGGAACATTATGATTTGATTTAACTGAAGCCACTGTGTAAGTTACATCCTCTATCCATTGGAAATGAAGGACTGTTTTGTGCTCACCCTGTATATGAAAAATCCAAATACATTTTGAGATCATATAAGTAGTGAATAAGTTTTATTTAGTTTAACATTAGATTCAGTCTTTTGGTTACATGGAATTATAGACTTCTGTACAAGTTATTTCTGACTAAGTTACTTGATTCAACACTGTGTGAGAGCTGATCCAGAGTATAACAGTACTGGGGCTTTTATACGGTGGCCAAAAAAACCCACCATGCGGAAGATTCACAAACGTGCTGCAAAAACCGTCCACAACACAAAAAGTGTTTCTGGGGGACACTTAAAGGATGTGTGTGGGTCATATCTCGCCGAGGCGCAGCAACATCTCTAATGAGAAACAAGTTTGGTTATATTTATATGTATAATCAAATATCTATACTAACCATATTTTTTTTCATTTTCATATATTTTTATCATGGGTGACATATATTTAGACATGGCAATATGCTGCCATAGTTTGGCGAGGTTCCATTTACATGTGGCATCGCCTTATATGGACCCAGTGTCCCCCGGAAACATTTCTGTTGTGTTTGTTTGTGAATCTGCTGCATGTTGGGTCTTCTCGGCCACCGTACTTTTAACTATACATGTATCACTCTAGAGTGGATTCTGTTCTATCAGCTGCTTTAGTAGTTTGCGTGATTCTGATTTCATTGGATGCACAATAAACAAACACACAGAAAAATGTACAGCATATAGAGCAGTAATGCAGATCTACACCATGTAGCAAGCCAATGTGTAGAAATGTTTAAGTTTTTATTGGCAACAGGCCAGTTGCAGAACTGTATGGGTGGAGCCAATTAAATACGTAAACAAACAAATCACAATCTGTCATTCACAGTCACATATTACTGTTAACTAATAAATGCCATTATATCCCACTCGATGTTGTTATATTAAATAATAACATGGCTGGTATTATTCCATCACAGTCAAGCTGATATTCAGTATGTCAGATGTTATATGTTGGCTGTGCAGAACATGGCAACATTTTCATCATTTGATAGTTTTGGACACGAGTGGTTTAATAAACAATTATAATATATTTTAGATGCTAGTTTTTCATTCACATGTAAAGCACAGAAACTTCAATTAAGCATTTAATATTAACTTTTTGGTAAAATAGTATAATAGACTGATGTGCATACATTTACCTTTGTTTTTCAGAATCTGTTTGGTCAGTTCTGTATAAAACAGGAAAAAGAGGTTTTGATGAATGTATGAAAGGTCTGAAACGTGAACATCTGAAAATTGTACAAATCATTAGATGACTTAAAACAGACCTGTCTGGCGTCGCACTTGGCGACCATTAGAGAGTTCGTCTGATTGGTGGGTCGCTGCCTTTTTCAGTCTCTCAGGGCTATATTTAAACTTTGGGTCTGTGTGTTAAAAAAAGAAAGGAATAAAAAATAATAATACAGGCTATTTTGTACAGGCTCCACCTACTCATTATAATGTTTATTTTTCTACATCATTGGAGTGAACATTTCATTATGAACAGAAAAGCTACCAAATTGACTGGAATAAAATCTCTTAACATCAACTTACATTCCAAATAGAGAACATTTTTACCTTCTCCTTCTAAAGTTACCATTTAAATACAATGAAACCTCAGTTACTGTTTGCTCTGATTATCATACAATTCAGTTGTCATTAACTCTTTTGGGGGAAATGTTGTCCCAGTTATCGTTCATCTGCCCGGTTTTCATTGTCATGCACATATCATTGTCTTGCTGAAAACGCTCAAAACAAACTAAAACACATCACACTAAAGTGACAGTATGCAGCACTACCGCCGGAAAACAGGTGTGAAAACAAAGAACAGCTGAGAACCCCGAGAACGTGTGTATAAAACAAAGGCTGCTGGCTGGACCACACCCGTACACTCTAAAACAAAGCGTAAACCAATAAGAGCACTGTTAAATGTTCTTTTATCCATTTAATTACTCTTTTGTATTTATTTCTTATTGTTTTCTGTGTGTAAAACGATAGTTATTACACTATTATTTTAGATTATTATATAAAATGTATTTTTTGTTCCTATTTTGGAGTGTCTGGAACAGATTAATTGGATTTACATGATTTCTTATTGGTTATAATGCTTCAGTTATCATTTGTTTTGATTATCATCAGACACTTTAGAAAAGATTAATGATAAAAAACTGAGGTTTAACTGTTTTTTGGATAGGGACACAATATTGTGGAAGTGAGATCTGATCAATATTTGGATATTGAATCTACACTTGAAAAAGGCCAGTGTAATTGTGTTGTGTTTATATGATAATCCATTCACCATGTTCAGAGCAAATCAATCAGATATTAATATCAAGTGTAAACAGAGCCATTGTGGTCAGATTTCCAACACTTACTGTAGGAAGACAGTTCTCTAGCATGGTCAGTTAGCAGTCAACTGAACTCAATTATATTTACAAAGCACTATTTACCACTGATGTTATCAGAAAGCAGCTTTACAGAGTTAGTAATAACAAAACACAAAAGCTCCAGTGAGCAAGCCAATGGCGACAGTGGCAAGACTCCCTCAGAGCTGGAGGAAGAAACCTTGGGAGGAATAGGACTTATTCGGAGAATAAGTTATTGATTTACAGTCATCATACAAACCTATGATGCTGTTGTAGTGTTCAGCTGCACTAATATGGTGACTGATATAACAGCTGTCCAAAGTACATACAGAACGCACTGCCACAGGCATTTTACAAAATTATTAATTATTGGCTGACAATGTGATGGTTGTTTTTGACCGTCATGATAATTTTGAGTTAACATAGGATACATTAAGTGATACTTGATTGAATCAAAGACAAGGACACAATACATCCACCATCTCAAGCTGTGGTGATAAGATACTCACATATAGAATCCATTTCCAAAAGGGCCTCTTTAGCCTGAAAAATGTCACAGAGTTAAAGTGCTATTCCAGTTTCTATATAGAAACTTCCTTAAAATCAAGTGTTCAAAAGACCTTCTGTACCTTCTGAGGAATAACAGCTTGGTGATTCTCTAAAATAAGGCGTTTAATATGATGAGCCCACAGCTTCTTCTCCTCTATTGTTTTGGCCTGGAAGAATGGGGGGAAGATTGTTTAAATATGTCTCCTCTCAGCAATCAAAAGCAATGGCTCAGTACCAAACCCAATTTACACTTTCATTTAATGATAATCTAATCTGTCTTTACCCAGGACACTTACAGTATATAATAACATTTAGTATGTGATAAGTGATTGTGCTCAAAATATTTTTACAGTGAATTAACAAATGTTCTGTTTTCAATTAACATGTTATGGGCCTGGTCAGGATTAGGGATGGTTTGCTGGACATACCTGCACAGTATGAGGCTGTTTGGGGTGTTTGTAGTGTGTGACGCTGAAGCAGAGTGAGTCTTTGGCACTCTCAATCAGCATGAGTGTGGAACACTGTAGAGAGGAGAAAGGAAGAGACCAGATATTACATCAGTGAACACATACTAAAGCCCCTCAGATATTCACACTAATGTATGAATACAAACTGAAACATACATCACTATTTTAGTAATGGAGGATCAACAGCTTATACTTTGGGACACACAATACACCAGTGGCCATTGTTTGCAGATAAATAAATAAAAAAAACTAATTACTGTTATCAGCCCCATACTGAAATTATAATTTCTAATGGATACTTTTGTCATTTATAGGTTTTAGTTAAGTGAGAATTGTCCTTCTTCTAGAGCCCGCAGTGTCACTCTATGTAATGAATGCTGACTGACATAATATAGCTTGAATTAGTATCTGACCTGAAAAGTCTACATTGCTGAATCTCTAGTTTTTACTTGATATTTCATATGTAGCAATAATGTAGTTAGTGTTTCCATTTACTTTTTACATAAGCAGTATGGTTTATGCTTACCAATGTGTTACTGTCAGTACAAAACTTAGAAATACATTTAATAGAAGCATATTGTGTCTCACTTGTGGGATTATGTACTGTGTAAATTTAATCTAATATTTAATTGTGATTAAATATGATTACCTAAGCATAATAAACAAATGACACATTCATAACAAATCCAAAAGAAATCTAAATTCCAGCAGGTTACTTAATTTGCGTGCAAACAAGAAATCATTCTAAATAATCTGTAATAATCTGAGTTCTCAGTCTTACTGAAATGTGGGTCTTGTAGACGTAATGTTCCCCACGGCGTTTAGTGATGAGGAGTATACGGTCAAAAAGGAAGAGCGTTCGTTCATTTTTGGCGCGATGGACGCGAAAGGTTCCCTCCAGCACCAGCTCTCCGTACGTGGTCAGATCTGGACCTTTCCAGTTAATGAGCAGTGACTGGACCTCCTAAAGGAACAATTTAGAAGAGAAGAACGGAACACAATTTTAGCTCTTCTACATTTTGCAGTTTACAAATGATCTTGAATATGTATGTGGCATTAATAAATGGGCATTAAAAGACTGAGCCTGAAATTTGGACTGAGTCTATACTGAAGATAGCAACTAAGACCCATTCAGAAAGCAGCAGTTTAGCCCCGCCCATTTGAAGTGAAGTTACAAGGAGTGTTTCAACCTTGACTGCTTTGTGAATGAGGCACAGTACTAGGGTTGCCACCCATCCTGAAAAATAAGGAATCGTTCCTTATTTGTAAATTAAAATGAGACAGCTGAGACAGCTTGATATGTGTGAATTAAAAGGAAACTTTGCTGCTCTCCCTCAGCCTGTCTGTCATGTTCCAGCAGAGTGTGTGACTTATTGGTCGTTCGTGAACGAAACGACTTTTAAAGTTGGCTCTTTGAAGTGAACGATCAGAGTAAGTACATGACAATTCAGACTTGCAGTTAGCTTAATGCTAATTGGTGGATTACAGGCTTCTATTACTTGCTAGCAACATTAGCCTCATAACATTAGTGCGCAACACTAAAGAACCAGACACGTCCTGGCTGAATTTTTATATTATGTTGGTAAGAACAGAGCACTTCTAAATAAAAACATGACAATGAAGTTTGCTGCTGATAGTCTGATATCATTTTCAAGAAAATGTAAACAGATTAACTGTGTAGTGATGCAAATGGAGAGTCTACACTGAAATGGTATTCTGTTTGTTGAACAGCATGTTCTCCCTTTCAGTAGAGGATCATAAAAACTGTGATTACACAACTAGTACTACACCTGTACCCCCCCCCACACACACACACACACACAGATACCTTTGGAGATAAATAGGAAAATAGTCTAAGATAAGCTTACTAAGAAGTGACACTGATACAAGAGAAATATCCGTGTGTGTGAGTGTGTCTGTGTTCAACTAGCCATCTGAACTGTCCTAAGTGTAAATCCTGAGAAAGATAGCATTTATATGTAAAGTCTCTAATATATTAGATGGTATGTGAACACTCCGTTCTCATATTCCTAATGTTGGATATGAGAGAAATGGACAGACTTTGACAAAGGTCAAAAGGTTATGGACAGAGCATCTCTCAAACAAGGTTTGTTGAGTGCTCCTGGTCTGCAGTGGTAAGACTCTAGACAGTGGCCTCCAAACTCCTCAGATTTCAATCTGATTGAGCATCTGTGGGATGTGATGTAACAACAAGTCCAATCCATGGTGGCTGCACCTCACAACTAACAGGATCTGCTGGCAGATACCACAGGACACCTTCAGATGTCTTGTAGAGTCAATGTATCAGTGGGTTAGAGTTGTTTTGGCAGGAAGAAGCGACAGCATATCAAGAAGAATCGACAGCATATTAATAATATTAAGGAGGAAGGGAGTTAGTTACTTACACAAGCAGATGACATAAAGGTACTTACATACATGTTACATTGTGTGTGTATTTGTGGAGGGAGTTCTAAACCCACCTGGAGACGGACTGCATGTTCGTGTTTTCTCTTCATGTCATTGATGTACCAGGCTACTCCAGTCATGGTGTAGATTGCCTCCTCCACTACTTCATAGCCTTCTTCATCAGGGTCAAAGTGCTTGGCTATTTCCTACAAACATACACAACACTTCAAGCCCAACGAATACATGGTGTTTGCAACAATATCCAAACTAACATTTCACCTGAAAAGTCATACTTGTGATATAATTTTGGCAAAATCACTGCCATGACTGAGAACAAGAGTTAAATACAGAAACATAATTGCTAATTTATGTAATTAATTACATATTCACATAAACTCAAATTACTTGATGTTATATTCCTCATCATCTCCTCTTGTACATAAACACAAATGTGATATGGATCGAAGGTTTTATATCAAATTACTTACCATATCACATGGATTTGCATGTTGTGCTAATGCTACGGCTGCTTACAAAATGACTTTTGCTGGCGCCTGTGGTAACTGGTATAGTTTGCATAGCAGGTTAGATTAAAGGTGATCTATTCTAGCTGCTTTTCCAGAAGTTAACACGATTCACTGGGGGTCACTGAAAGTCTCTCCACTTAGTCAGGGCTCTAGACTAACTTTTTGCACATTTTGCGCCAAATTTTTTTTCTTAGGTGCACCAGCACAAAAGTTAGGTGCACCCAAATTTTCGACCGCATCGCATTTAACACCACAGTTTTACAGGTTCACTTTTTTTTTTAATTTGCTGTCCATATAAGCAATATTGACTTGTAAATGATTAACTAACAATCTGGTCAACATAAATTTCTTTATTTGAAGCACAATTCTACAAGCAAGGTAACTTACTGAAAAAGTGTTGGTGTTTAAAGTGCTTCTCTGAGCTGAAATTTTAACTTAAAACATCTCAACATAAATAAAAAAAAAAAAAATGCAATGCATATAGTATCAGCTTTACTGTATCTTAGCCAGGGAAACTGGTCAAGTCACAGTCTTCGAAATGTATACAATTTCCCCCTTTTATTTTCAGTGGGTTCTGGCTCGGAGTCGATTGTATGTGGCTCATTATCTGATGTCATCTCCGGACCACGGCTCGACATAACCTGGGAGCAGGGTGAAAACCGCAAACTTGGCAACTCTACACAGTAAATCTGCCAGTGTTAAATCAACACTATTAGAGTTAAATTAACACCAGGAGTGTTACATTTTGACACCCTCAGTGTTAATTTAAGTCTAATAGTGTTGATTTAACACTGGCAGATCTACTGTGTACCTGGGAGGTCGATGGCTCCGTGTCAGAGCATTGGTTATGATTTTCAGATGGATCAGGCCTTAACTTAACATTCTTAACGAAAAAGTTAAGTCAATCGTTCTTTTCATCTTCTCTCATCATCCGCGGCTACATTCACTCTTTATTTGACGGGCCTAGGCTACTCACCTCGCTCAGACTGCAGCCAGTGCATGCATTTTCAAACGTACACACGTACGGCCAATCAGTCCCGCCCTTCACTATCTCTGATTGGTGCGCTTCACTATCTCTGATTGGTTTAGACCACGATATGGGTCTAATATGTGTCTGTTGTTGAACCACAGGGAGACTTCAGAGTCACAGAGTTTTTTTCCAAATTTTTTCCAAATTGGTCGCACTCTAGAGCCCTCTTAGTGATACACGACATGCAGTTTTCTGAAATCAACTCAAATTTAAGCAGACCTGAGAGTTGAACAAATACAGGACCAGTGACAGATAAAGGGTACTGCTGTATTTTGAGTAATATGTTAATGTACTGGTTCAAGGGCAACTTGGAGTTGAACAATCTTTAGAAGCCAGCTCCCCGCCACTGTAAAAGAGCAAACCAGCACTGTAAATCCACATTCAGATGCTAGATAATACTGGCTTTATAAGCATGTAATGCCAACACAAGTATACACCAAGTCCAAAAGTCTCCAAATGTCTTATGAATCTCTTTATGCTCTGCAGAATTTACACAATTTGTAGCCGTGTGAATGGAACTGGTTCACCATTTAAGGAAGCAGGAAATGTATCAGTTGACCTGGCTTGAAAAGGCACTCACACAAAGTGGTTATCACACGTGTACAGGTTCTCGTCTTTATTTAAGTTCTTGACTTCACTCTCTCTCTCACACACACACACACGTGCGCACAAACAAAACAGCATAGCTGAGTTCACTAGTTGTAGGTGGAGCTACTCTAATGGCAGTTCATTCAAATGAGAACCCTTATAGCATCATAAGGGAAGCCACATTTGAATCACTTGTCATCTGTCATGTTTTCAGAGCTCAGATGATCATGGGCTGGTAGGCACTCCAGTCACCCAGATGTATGTGTAAAAACACTGAAAATGTGATAAAGTGTCCCTGTAAAATCTGTTCTTTATCAGTGCACAGAGGATGGGGGATGATTTGGTGAGGGTC
>BRDA01068961.1:1840-13918 GCA_036984385.1 Crenuchus spilurus
TGTTTAATATACAAAGAAATATTATCTGCATATAGTTACAAAAGCTAGTAGATATCACGTAAGTATTTACTTACCAAATAAAGTTGTAAACAGTTTATGTAGCGTAGCTGGCACAGACATAAACAAGAGAAAATGGTGAACCGGATGTTGCCGGTTGCGCGGTGCATTCTGGGATTTGTGAAGAGACCGAATGGAGGCTTTAGCAGTTACATGCACGATAAGATGCAAAGTTCTGAGAATAAAACGATTTTCTGTGAGATTGCTGTACTACCTGTGATATTAGAGTGGTTGATTCTTTAATCAGTAATGTCCAGCGAATTTCAGAAGTCACCACGCACATATACAGAGAACTTCTTGAAAGCCTTAAAGAGCAACGGATGGTTATCACAGCCGGTGGGAATAACCAGGATGCAGCTAAATTCGAAAATGTAAGCTAGCACTAGCTGTCTTATGAGCTGGGCCCTGTACAACATGCCAAGCTTGAGTATTGTGGTAAAGATATGTGGATATTCAGAATTCCGCTCTTCCACAACAGTTGTCTTGGTTTGACGTATTGACTGAAGACAACCACGGCCAAAACCTTTACTGAACTGCGCTTTCATGCCATTATACTGGGCAAAGATCGAGCCACAGAACACCAGTTATCACCCTTTAGTCTAGTGACAAGATACACTTCGAATAACTTTCTCATCGCTGACAAAATGTTGGTGTTCCAAGAGCGTTCTAACTGTTCTCGAACAAATGTTACGGCATTTAGAACCCTGCTGAAAGGGTCAGAAACGTCTCCCTCCATGACCTCGCACCAGCACTCAGCCTATTTCCGCCTGTTTCTGACATCATTATGCATAAGATGCAAATACATAACAAACCCTCCATGAATAGAGAGCTCTAAAACCTAATTCTGACTAATAAGAATCCAAATTGTAGATCTCTTAATCTATATTTTAGAGCTCCATACAATATTTAGAGATATCTGCAAAACCATTATGACTAGTGAGAACTGTAATTGTTGATATCACAATCACAGTTATTACTAGTTCTATTTAAAATTTTACTAGTAAGAATATAGTTACAGATATCTACAATTTCATTTTTACAAGTACAAATGGCATTGCTGATATCAATAATGTAATTCTTACTAGTAAGAATTCTAATTTTAGATGTCAATAATGTAATTCTTACTAGTCAAAAACAGAATTATAGATATCTAAAATTACATTTTAGAGCTCTGAAACCTTACATATCTTTAATTCATATTTTTACTAGTAAAAACTTAATTGGAGAGCTCTTGAATTCACATTTTTACTAGTCAGAATTCAGTTATGGATATGTGGACCTGTACTTGTTACTAGTAATAATTGCATTGTAGATATCTGAAATTACATTTATACTACTAAAAATATAATTGCAGATATCTCTAATTGGAGTTTTTACTAGTAACAATTTTATTACAGATATGAGAGGGTGAAATTCAATGTAAGTCAATGGAGAATTATGACTAGTCAGAATTACATTAGCATAATTTAATTATGGATATGTAAGTCTCTATTCTTACTAGTAAAAATGTCATAATTGATATCTGAAATGGGAGTTGTTACTAGTAAAAACTACATTAGAGAGATCTTGAATTATATTTTTTTACTAGTAAAAACAGAATTTTTAATAGTGAGAACTGAATTATAGATATCTATCATTCTCATTTTTACTAGTCAGAATTTCATTTTTTACTAGTAACAAGTAGAGTTCTTACTAGTAAAAACTGAATTAGGACTTGTATCGCTGGTGTCATTTTCAGGCTAAAACGGCTTGCCATATGCTCTTCCAGTCAAGGACTAGTTGTACTGCTTGCTTTCATAGCAAATAGTGGCACCAGATCAGGGTTGCCAGGTCCAACAAAAATATCCAGCCCAAATTCAGTCTAAAACCCGCCCTTCAGAAGCTTAAACTAGCCCAAAATACTGTATGTCTGTCACACATTTGAAGCAAGTGGCAAAACAACTATAAGTGTACGATTAGTATTTTGTTTATAAGGGATTTCTCTTCACCATCTCTCTCTCTCTCTCTCCTTATATTGTTATGTTCTCTTTGTTGTATTCAAACTTCCTTAGTGTCGACTTATACACATTTGCCCGCCGTGTTGAAGTAATACTAACTTTTTTGTTGTTTTTTGGCGGTCATTTTTAAAAGTAGCCCAAAAAACGCAACCCTGCCACCCTTGTATTTTCACCCACGACTGGATTTACAAACAAGCCCAATTTGGCGTGAAAACCGTGAACCTGGCAACTTTGCACCAGATTCAAAGTTATCATGAAACCACCCCTCCATGTTCTGATTGGTTAACTCACAGAAATAATCATATACAATACTGCCCTCAGAAGATATTTCAATAAATAAAACTCCAACCTGCCATTAGGACTCTCCAAATCACTTGTAATGTCCCTGATTCTTGAACGGTGAAGACTAGCACAGGCCTCCTCCAATGTGAAGTCAGGCACCTTGAATGCTAGTGTGCACAAGGCCTTTTCATCCATAAACTGTAACAAGTCAAAGCTACTTGGAATAATGATTCAACTAAAAGTGCATTTATCTTACTAAAAAAATGTTAGAAGCACAAAAAAACCACGACAAAAAGTACTGTGGCATTTATTAGCATACATTATTTGTTGTGCTGGGCAGTGGCTTGGTAGCACATTAGCTTCTCATTGCTGAGGACTTTGGTTTGAGTCCACATCTGGGTGTAGTTTCTATGTTCTCCCGGTGTGTGCAGGGCTTTCTGCCCACAGTCCCAAAACATGGTGGTCAGATGAGTTAGGTACTCTAAATCATCCTGGTGTCAGTGTTTGTGCCCAGTGATGGATTGGTGTTCTGTCCAAGGTTTAGCTAAGGTAGTGTAATGTCCTGCCCTGTGCCCGGTGAAGGGATAGGGGACTCACTGTGACCCTGAGCAGGATTAAGTGGAAAATAATGGATGGATGTTTGTTTATGATTCATTCATGGTTTAAACCCAAAGGGTTCTTTGCATTGTGAAAGGGTTCTTCAGATTGATGAGAAAGGTGCTGTGAATGCTTCTATGTATATACAAACCTTTTGAAAATGGTTCTGTATAGCACCAAAAGAGGTTCCTCTTTTAATACAAGCTTGACATCGTAACTACAGCAGAACCCTTTTGGGGCAATATAGAATCATTTTCAAAAGGTGTGTATATAGAAGCATTCATTTGTTATTTTTATATCTATAACACATCCCTAATCAGTTTGAAGAACCCTTTCACCATTGAAAGAATCCCTTATCAACAAAAAGGGTTCTTTGAGTGTACATGGTTCAAAATAGAACCATTTTCTTTACTAAAGAACCCTTGAAGAACCATCTCTTTTAGGAGTGTAGTATGTATAAAAGAGTTTAATATTTTTACATATATCCTAATAAAATGTGTCAGAGTTTTACTGATTAGACCAGATTTACTTTTGTATTACATTACAAAATGAACGAGAAGCACTTGAGAGACTCCCTGAGGCCTGTAGCCTACATGTTTTCATGCTTCAGTGTTATAAGACCACCCAGTACTAATACATACAACAAAATCTATGGTCAATTCCCCTCTGATGTCTATAGGGTAGTGGGCCTTATTTGCTCATGTCTGGCTGACAGGAATGTCAGTTCTTTGGCGCTAATTATCTCATAACTTAAGGTTTCTAATATCATGTTTACATTGAGGTTGTATTTTTCTTATGTGATTACATTACCATGAGAAAAACAGAACATTTGTCTTTGTGTTTCTCCTCTCCGATCTAGGATCAGTTTCTTCTACCAAATTCAGAGCTGAAACATCTCAGGAGAAATCACAAACCCCATCTTGGTTCAGCAACTCAGAGCAGCTTGTAACACCACCTCCATCAGAAGGCAGTGCCAGGCTCGGGCAGGCTTCCATGTGTCACCGTTTACATTTCCCACAGCGGGAGGCTTAAACAAGGGCCATTTCATCCATGAAGCCTGCAGGTTATGTCAACACAACCCATTACTCTACTTCGCCAAGTTCTGCCCTGAATGGGTCTCTCAAACATTGCTTAATGTAAGTGCTGTGAGGTTCCATGCATACAACACACACACACACACACACACACACACACACAGATGTATATATACATATACAGGAATAGGAGATATTAGTCCATAAACATAAGCAACATATTTGAACATGAATGTCAATGCCCTATTTAAGAAAACATGATTTATGTGACCAGGACACTTTTTACATTGCTCCATGGTCCAGATCTGATGCTCACATGCCCATTATGTGCACATCAGTCTTCACTTACTACATACTATACCCCATGACACTGTAATGAGTTAATCAGTGTATAATATATACTGTATGTATTTTTTGAAGAACAATGTTTGGCTCAAGATGATTTCTTTGATGCTGTTCCAGCCATCACACAGATTACACTGCATCAGCAGCACACTTTAAACATTGATTCATTACACCAGGTATTGGATGATACAAATAATACTGGACTGCTATGGAGAGAGGTTTACAAAGGCTTAAATCAAGACATTAATATGCAGAGAATCAGTACTTTATTAATCCTTCGTTGTCGACGGACCCATCTATTGGAACAAAACCGAAATTCTACATAAACACTTATATAGCTCTGCAAGATTTTGTCCTAAAAAACCTTAAAGGGTCTACTTTATATATATATATATATATATATATATATATATATATATATATATAGAGAGAGAGAGAGAGAGAGAGAGAGAGAGAGAGAGAGAGAGAGAGAGAGACACTGAATCAAAATATACTTGTCTATATTTTTGAGAGGAGCTTAAGTAAGCAGAGGCACGTTTGTGAGAGTGAGTCAGACAGCTGTGCTGTTATTCCTGCCAAATGAAACAAGCTGTCAGTTATATGATAATGACATGGTAATTACGGACATGCCATTGGTTGGATTACTGGACGTGGAATGTGGGGAATTGTAACCGAACAAAGGCCTCTCAACTGAGTGTTTCACACCTATCTCATGAATATTCTATGTAGGCTTAATGGTTAAGTGAAAACAGAGTGTCACCTCACATTTTTCTCAATATATCAGTACATCTGAAAATAGGTTTTTGGAAAGTCTAAGCTTAGAGCATATTAAGTCAAAATATAGATTTATGACACTCTTACTGTTTGACACTGTTGTTTCTGAGTTTGTGCTGAACAAAAGCCTGTGTAACACTTAAAAAATATTTTTAAATGGTGTAATTTGTAAAAAGTCAAGGCATGTAAGTGTCTGAAAAACCCTCAAGAGTCCAGTATTATTTTAATTTTTTACATTTATTCTAATATTAGTGGTTTGTGAGAAAATAAATATCTTGTCAAATCTTCACCAAATTTCTCAGGTGTGCACAACTTGTACTGCATGTGTGTATATTTACTATATATATAAACAAATGAATAGGTTTAAATGTTTAGAGAACCTAAGACTAAAATTGTGGTTTTCAAACTGGACACTTGGAAAGCATTTTAGAAACAAAGGACCTTTTCATTAGCCCTGCAGATTGTAATTTAGCTTTGTTTTTCTTTTTTAAGGTGGGACATTTTTGTTAAATCAGAATTGAAAGCTTACACGGCAGGCAGCTGTTTGTTTGCAATGTATTTAAATAATTTTCTCTCGTAATTGACAAACAAGAAGTTAGTTAAGTTATTCCAATTAGTAATAAGTTATTTCCACGTGAACTTTCATCTTTTAAAAGTGTAGAGTGCATTTCTCTTGTCACTGTGTGTTGCTTTGCTCCTTTGGTTGTATTATTTAGACAGCTCCGCCCCATATAGTGATTGTCATTTATGCTAAACACCTCTCCCCTTTCCCAAGGCATTCTCACAATGGCGCTTTGCCCTGAATGGACTCCCTATTCCCCAAAGAACCCATAGAGTAAAAACACAGGCAAGTTGGGAACGGGGCATTAGAATAAAAATGCACTTTTAAGCAATAGTATTATTGTGAATAGAGCTTAACATGCACAGTTTGGAAGGCTGTAGATGTGCAGAGAGGATAAGTTCTAAGTTCTTCATATTGAGTGCTCTATTCACAACCATACTCTCAACTGCTTGGAGCTGTTCACTGAACAATAACCATTCAAACACAGCAACTCAATTCAAATGCGATTCATACAGTCTGGCTGCACAGTCATCTGAGCAGCGGAACTTCTTTGGTACACCAAGATTAACCCAAGTTAGAGTATATTAATGTTTTGTTGAATTAGTGTCATTGCACATGTTGCTAAATTAAGTTCATTATTGCGTTATATCCAGTGAAGTAGTAACACTCTTAAAAGAGATGGAACTTCAAGCGTTCTTTAGTAAAGAAAATGGTTCCATATAGAACCATGAAAACTTAAAGAAGTTACAGAGTTCTGTGCATCATGAAAGGGCTCTTTGGATTGATGAGGAATGTGCTGTAGATGGTTCTATATAGCACCAGAAAGAGTTCCTCTGTTATTACAAGCTTGACATCATAACTACAGCAGAACCCTTATTGGGTTCCATCTATAAAACATTCCTCAGCAATCTGAGGAACCCTTTCCCATGGAGAGAACAGGAAGGGTTCTGTGAGTGTTCATGGTTCCATATAGAACCATTTTCTTTACTAAAGAACCCTTGAAGTCCTTTTTTAAAAGTGAACGTAAACATAAATCCAATAAGTTTTGAATGTATATTAAATAATTGATCCCTTTAATGAAAGACGAGCAGTGTTAAAAATAAAACATTCTTCACTGACTCTTGGCTTAGATTTAGGATTCCTGGAAACACCCAGCTGGCGTATGACCTTACTTTAAATTTTAATTCTTCACATTTCACAATGACAAAAAATATACAAAATGCTTCATAAAAGTAGAAATGAAGTGTTGGCAGCATTTAAGTTCATCACTCACATAACTAACAACTTTGCATTGTATTGAAATTTTTGGACAGGCCGGTTAAACAAAATTTGATTGATTTTGTAAGTGAAGATACGTTTATGCATCCTCAGAGAAAGTGCAGAAAACTGTATTTACTGAATTTGATCATACTACAAAAGTTAAGGCAATGTAATTATTTTCTATTTTGTATTTTTAACAAGATAACTAAAACAAGTTTAAAAGTTAAGCAAATAAACAAGTAAAACAAGTTTAAAAGTTAAGCAAATGGGCCCCAAGTGGCTCAGCGCTGTCACTTGAATCCCGATCATGCTGCTTGCCATCTGCAGCCGAGGCAGGTAAGATGGCACTCTCTCTCTATCACTACTAAGTAATGTTGGCTGGCTCAGGCATCTGCCAGGCAATCCATCAGAACTGGGAATCCTGCACTTTCCTCCGAGCGTGTTGGCTGCCCGGCAGCAATCTATCAGCAGCAGTTGGAAAAGAGGCGGAGCTTGACTTCACATGCATCAGAGGAGACCTGTGTTAGTCTGCACCCCCCTAGAGTCATGTGATAGGAAGAGTCAACACATGGGTGAGTCAATTGGCCACATTGGTGAGAAAATTAGGTAAAAAAAATTAAAATAAAATAAAGAGACACTAAATTCTATACATCAGTGATATATTTGTTTGGTATATATGCAATATTTAATGTTTAATCAACTAAACATGCGGCTGTAGATGAAAGTGGATTTCTAGTGGATGCAACATTCAACATAGTTCATATTGTTAGTGCCTGTTGAAAACCACATCTCCAATTTTATATTAACATCATTTGAACACGGCAGCAGTACTTTCTTTTAACTTCCATTAAAAGTTGAGAATGTTTTTCCAGTCTTTCCAGTAAAGTTGTCATTTTGGAGAGTTTTTGGCCAGACATCCTTGAACTGCATAGTGCAGAAAGAGCCTTTTGAGCCAGATGATGCATGTGCATGTGTAGAGCTAAGACATGCCATGAATGAACAGAGAAGGGGGTTGCATTCCTTTGCTGGGGCTTACCCGACTCACTTGAGTGGATGTGTGCAACAGGGTAAGTGTGTGTGTGTGTGTGTGTGTGTGTGTGTGTGTGTGAGGAGGAGGAGGAGGGGACGAAGTCCGATGACCAGCCTCACAGCTAATTAGTTCAGGTCTTGACAAAGGTGGACTAACCACAGAAGGGAACCCCTGAGGCAAGCTTAACAGCCTCACATACTGCATTTGAAGCTCAGCTCATAGTAGTGCTTTCTGATCCAGAGCTGGGGTCTGTAAAGAACATCATTCTGCAATTCCAGAGCATGAGCGAGGACTTGGAGGCAGATAGAAAGTTACTACAGGACCTTTGGGAGAGATGACTTCCATTGCAGACTCAGATGATGACAGGGCCTTCAAAGACTGTGAGTACAACTAGGATATAAAAACAATGTATGATGTCACCTATCTCTTAGATGGATGAGAACCATTAGGGAGAAGTTCAGTAGAGGTGAATGATGCTCCATGAATGTTCGTAACTTTTGATGAACTGGGTCATTAAAGAGCTGATTTCAGAGGAAAGTCAAATAAGAGCTGTAGTAATACTGTGACGTAATATGATGTATTAACAAGAACCTAGTGATATGATTCAGGGGTTATAATCCAGTATATTCAACTATATTATGATACAATAGGCAAAGCATTATCAATGGTGGCAACATTACTAGTCAGCATGATTTGCCAACATTATTGTTAGCAGTGCATCCTTGTGCCACTTGTTTATATCAGTGTGGAAGAGTCTAATGGCTGCAAATGGATTTAAGCAGCACAAAATGTCTACACAGTAAATCTGCCAGTGTTACATCAACACTATTAGAGTTAAATTAACACTGGGAGTGTTACATTTTGACACCCTCAGTGTTAATTTAACTCTAATAGTGTTGATTTAACACTGACATATTTACTGTGTAGTTTTGAGATATTTGATGCTATACGCAAGTGTATCAATATTTCTTTACAACCTCAGTATCTAAACATATACACATCCCTCACTCCCCACTCGATTCAGGTCATATGTGGAATGAAAGCTAAAAAAATTCACAAAAAAAATCACAAAACTAAAATCTGTAGTGTTAAATCAACACAAAGAGTGTTAATGTTAACACTGCCTTCAAGCATATATGGATCCACTCTACAGAAAGTATAAATCACAGTAGTGTTACAGTTAAATTTATAGTGTTAATTTGACCCTGAACAGTGTAAAAAAAAAACACTGACACCCAATTTTGTTTTTACTTCTTATCTGCCATAATTTATCCTTAACACCAGAAGTCTCAACACTACTGTCAGTCCAACAATGTGTGAATAATTTAATACTGATTATTTTACTGTGTATTTACATCTGCTCAGTGTATATCAGTTTAGCTCCACCCAATCATGTTGAAGTATTAAGGAGTGTTGGACTGCTGTTTAAATTAGACAATCAGAATGGGGTAATTTCCACATACAGTGGAGCCTTGGTTGCCGTTTGCCCTGGTTATCATACAATTTGGTTATCGTCAACTTTTTTCAGGGAAATTTTGTCTGGCTTTGTTTCTGGTTTTTTCTCCAGATTGATAATGCTCAAAGCAAACTAAAACACATCAAACTAAAGCGACGGCACACAGTTCTACCGCCTGAAAACAGTTGTGAAAACAAATAGAGGCCAAGAAAAAAAACATAGGCTGCAGTTGGACCACACCAGCACACTCTAAAACAGAGCGTAAGAGTGATGTTAAATGAATGTTAATTTATCCATTTCATTAGTCTTTTGTATTTATTTACTTCTATCATATATATATATATATATATATATATATATATATATATATATATATATATATATATATATATATATTTGTTTCTGTATGTAAAGCTATAGTTATTTATAAAATGTATTTTGGATTGTCTGGAACAGATTAATTACATTTACATTATTTCTTATAGGAAATATTGCTTCAGTTATCGTTCACTTCAATTATCATCAGACACTTTAGAACAGATTAATGATGAAAACTGTGGTTCCACTCTGTCAGTCTAAAAGTCAAAGTAACTGAGATAAAAACAGTTTGGTAAAAATGCCCAGATAAAAATAATATAATTATAAATTAGAATGAAGTTTTTGGTACTCAACCACACAAAAATTAAAAAAATAAATGCAAAAACTTTTCTAATACATTTACTAATAATATACACTGTAAAAGAATAGGGCTATATTATAGTTAACTCCACTTTCCATATTAATGTCTGAAAAGCTGTTCAATTAACTTAACTTTATCATACATTATTCTTTCAATTCTAAATGATGAATTATTGATTAATAATAGTATACCTTAATATTAATATTTAAAAAACGGCATATAATATTCAGAATTTAGCCTCTCTGTGTTACATTGTAGACATTCATAGACTGGGTGGTATCCACTGTGGTTTATTTTCTTCAAATAAACAGCAAGTCGGACATTTCTGTGTTGGAAAAACAGCTCCGTGTTCCCACATATTCTACCTTTAAAACAATATATATTGGGTTCCCCCTCACAATATTTTTGCTGACCCTCTACAAGGAATGTACCTGATTAAAGCAGACTGCACAAACACTTACTGTGGGTATGAAACATATTGAAACCATACCACAGATTTCACTATCACTCCCCCTTGTGACACTTGTCTACCCCACACACTCAGGCCAAACACCTGCTCGTTCAGTTAAATAAGCAGTCAGCAGTGTTGATGTTGGACAGCACTCAAGCTGTTGTTGGTATAAATGACAAGGCTATGCTGGAGGTAAACTTCTCTGCTCTAACCATGACATCAGCTCTCTGTGGCACACCTCGAGGGCAGTGCAGGGGAGAGTTTGAGCGAAGGATTGAAACCACCAAGTAAAGAAAAGAAAATGAGATTGGAAAAGGGAAAAAAGTGGGAAAATAATATTTATACTTTCATTCTTCTGTGCACCTCCACTCCACAGCTGTGCAGAGTATCTATGATGTACAAGGTGTGTATTGTCAAGCAGTGACAGTAATGTAGTGCATGGCATACAAAAGCTTTAGGGAACCTGTGAAAACAACTAAAACAACAGAACGAGAGGGAGAAAGAGAGAGGACCAGTAATAATAATACTTTTAGTCTACCAGACACAAAAGCATGCACTGTTTCTTTTTAGATGGTATCTCTGCAGGATAGCTGGCTTTAAAACAAAAATCTAAATTGGACCTGAACCCTGAATTACACTACGTGGGCCATTTTTTATACATGTATTAACACATGCTGGCACTACACTTTAAAAGAGATGGTTCTTCAAGATTTCTGTAGAAAAAAAAATGGGTCTATATAGAACCATGAACACTCAAGAACCCACATGGGTCTTTGCATGGTGAAAGCCTTCTTCAGATTGATGAGGAATGTGCTGTAGATAGAAACGTTTTTTTGAAAATTGTTCTATATAGCACAAAAATGGGTTCTGCTATGGTTATGATGTCAAGCTTGTAATAATAATGGAAACATTTTTGGTGCTAAATAGAATATTTCAAAATACTTCTGTAAACCATCTACAGCACATTCCTCCTTAATTGAAGAACCCTTTTATCATGCAGAGAACCCTTTATACAGAAATCTTTTGAAAATGCTTCTACAGTGAGGAAAATAAGTATTTGAACACTCTGCAAATTTGCAAGTTCTCCCACTTAGAAATCATGGAGGGGTCTGAAATTTTCATCTTAGGTGCATGTCCACTGTGAGAGACATAATCTACTCCCAATTACTAACATGGCTAAGACCAAAGAGCTGTCCAAAGACACCAGACACAAGATTGTAAACCTTCTCAAGGCTGAAAAGGGCTGCGGGGCAATTGCCAAGCAGCTTGGTGAAAAAGATTGTTGGAGCAATTATTAGAAAATGGAAGAAGCTAAACATGACTGTCAATCTCCCTCTGACTGGGGCTCCATGTAAGATCTCACCTCGTAGTGTATCAATGATCCTAAGAAAGGTGAGGAATCAGCCCAGAACTACACGGGAAGAGCTGGTCAATGACATAAAGAGAGCTGGCACCACTTTTTCCAAGGTTACTGTGGCTAATACACTAAGACGTCATGGTTTAAAGTCATGCATGGCAAGGAAGGTCCCCCTGCTTAAATCAGCACACATCCAG
>BRDA01068962.1:0-11376 GCA_036984385.1 Crenuchus spilurus
TAAACATACTTGAGTGTGTTGTGGTTGTTAGTCTGAGGTTGAGTGGGTGCTCACTTAAAACACCTTTATTGCGTCTTCCCCTAGAGGACGTAATACTGACATTGTGCTTTAGTGTAAAACAATAATGATATTAATAATAGTGATCATTGCATCTATATCAGGTATCATAATTAAAATGCAGTAGCATTAGAGCTTCAGTCCGTTCATTGCTAGTAGTAGATGTAAGTGAGCAGCAGGTCTGGTGTCAACCGCAGGAAAACCCACTCCGGAGCAGAAGGAATTGACTGCAGTAGGTGTAGTGGACCTGGTGGTCTGTTGCGGACTGCAGGAGAATTCAACCATCAAATACCTTCAGTGGCCATTTCCTCAGAAAAGAGAGAAGAAAACAAACAGCAAACAGAAACAATTAGGCTGAGTGCAGTAGAAAACATATGTGAATGTTTGCATTGAGATGGCATCCGGTCGAGCTGGCTGGGAAGAAGAAAACCAGAAAGAACAGATATTAGAGCATCATCAGACCAGACAGGTATCCATCCATATCACCATCATCAACCTCCCGGATGTTGGAACAGCATCATGGAGTGTCTGAGATTTCCGCAATTCCCCATGTTCATGAAGTCCTGTAACGACAGTAACTGGAAAGGAGAGGTTAATTACAAAAAGCTAAACTGAACAGGTGGGTTTTGAGTCTCAATTTAAAAGTAGAGACTGTGTCTGCATCCAGAACACTAACTTGAAGATTATTCCGCAATCGTGGGGCTATATAGGAGAAGGTTGTTCCCCTGGATAAAGTCAACACATTAAATCAATTAAAAACATCACTTAAATCCTTTGAATGAGGGATTACAAATAATAACACACAACTACAGTCTGTAGAGATTTTACTGTTCAAGACAACTAGATAGTTCAAGGTTTAGATCAGACATGTCTAACTCCAGTCCTGGAGGACCGGTTTCCTTCACAGTTTGGTGACTTCCCTGCACGGACACTGCAATTAAACCTGCTCATTACCTGCTGAACTGAATCAGGTAAGTTTGATCAGGAAGATCACCAAACTATGCATGAATCTGACTCTCCAGGACTGGAGTTGGACACCCCTGGTTTAGACACTGGAGGACAAACTAGCAGAGTCAAAATCAGAGTAAGCATCGAGGGGACAATTGTGGAAAGAGTGAGCAGCTTCAAGTTCCTCGGTGTCCACTTAGCTGAGGATCTGACCTGGTCACTCAACACATCACAGGTCACCAAGAAGGCACAACAACATCTCCACTTTCTTTGAAGACTGAGGAGAGTCAACCTGCCATAGGAGCTTCTCTGTAACTTCTACAGATCCACTGTGGAGAGTATCTTGATGAATTGTTCAGTGGTTTTGTAAAAGAACACTTCAAATTATTAGATAATGTGTTTTATAATTTGTAATATAATAATACATGCCCATAATTTGCGACTGAACACAAAAACAATTGAATTGATTTTTTTTTTTCCATGAGAAAAATTTTTTTCTGGATGCACAGCACTCATGGCATTATATGTAGGTGAATCTTGCTATTCAGATTTGTGCCACAAAAGATCACCCTTCAGTAGGACAAAAACTGAGTGCTTGGTTCTATTTTGCTTATTTTATGGGACTTATTCAAATGAAAAAAATCTACATTTTACATTTGATTAAACTTTTTTATTAAATGTATAACATGTTATTTATACATACATACATACAGTGGTGCTTGAAAGTTTGTGAACCCTTTAAAATTGTCTATAATTCTGCATAAATATGACCTAAAACATCATCGGATTTTCACACAAAGTCCTAAAATAGATCAAAAGAAAATATTATACTTGGTCATTTATTTATTGAGGAAAATATATGACATATTTGTGAGTGCTAAAAGTATGAATTTCTGGGATGCTAAAATCTGTTTAGCCTGGAGCTCAAAATCATCCAACATCATCAAACAAATTCACTGATAAACCACGTTTGTTTACTTGTGTAGTGATATAGTTCACTTTGGCTAATTCACAATGCTTAATACAAAATGAAACAAGGCACAGAAATCCACAGCCACACCACCAGAGCCAGTCCTAAAGTTATTTGCAATTAATTCAACATAGATGTTATGAAAATGTGGTTACAGAATGACTAAAATGATGAGTTAACTACTAGCAGAAATGTATTCATTTTCAAAACTACCATTACAAATGACTTTGTTGTATTAGATTTAATTTTTACTTTGCCTGAAAAGTTCACCATATCACTCAATATACTAAAAATTTCTAGTTTTTTTTTGGACAATTGGGACATGATTTCTTTAGACAGGTTTTAGCCTTAACCATGGAGGGTCGCAGACTTGCCATCCCTTTGTTGACTCCATTGCCCAGCCCTTGGATGTCTGCTGCTGCTCCCACTTCTGTGTTGGATCTTTCCTTGGCTGCTGCTCTCCTGACCTTCAGCCTCACTACTGATTTGCTGGCAGATGCTTAGTTGCTTTTGATTTCCTTAATATTTCCAACCCTATACTACAGCATGGTCTCTCATTTAGTAAATTTTTTATCACTTTTGGAATTTACTGGGACTTTGTCTGGTTATGACTGCTGAGTTTAGCATTATGGTGTCACTTTTCTTCCTAATCTGCATTGCTTATCTCTTTGCATACTTCAGAATTGAACAGGTCCATGGTTGATACTGAACTGCTTATTAGACACTTTGGGGGACATCTCATCCTTCTTTGTGCCATTTGTGGTTTTCCTGGACACCCATTGCGTTGTTACAAACAGTACTATGAATAGTGGCCCTGCATATGCATAAAAATGTTCTAAAATGCGATGAGTCTGTTGTCGCCATAATCAACAAGGGACACTCACTGTCTTTCAGTGATATCTGTACTTAGATGTTTAAAATGGCAATTATTGTTGTTTAATTTTTCACAGCTGAATACATTCCAGGACAGAAAGTCAGAGAGTTGCTGACTCTCTTTCATGCTTTCATTTTCAGGAACGCAGGTGACATTGTCTGACAGCCCAACAGGATCCAATAGCTTGCTCACTTTTCATAGACCTACTTCTGAATTAGATTCCACCTTTACTTTGTTGCTTTATATGACTAAATGATTACTAAAATCAATAATGAGCTTATAACACTGCCTGGCATTGTTTTTTGGCATTCTGCGTGTTTTCCCTTTTTCCTATTTCAATTGCCACCTTCTGCACTTATTTGGTTCATCAAATTCAGTGTTCAATTTCACACCAGATGCCACAACCCCAGTATAGTATATCATAAGGGCACATGGCCCTCTGCCTTGTTCCTTCAGGAAATGATGTCAAATTCAAGTCAGAGTGTATGCCAGAGCATTAAAAAAGAACAGACTGCATTTATCATCTTATGGAAAGATGTATATACACGTGTTTGATGTTTTCTTCTCACTGATCATAGGTAAGTACCACATCAAAAGGAAGATTTATAAAGTAAGATATAAAAAATGTTTTATTTACAGTTTAATGTGGATTACAGTGCCCATAGTGGGACAAACAGTGGAACAAATGGTACTCTCCTGGACAAAGCCAGTGAGCAGAAGAGCTTATATCAACTGTAAAGTGACCGGCCTTCAGAGAGACAATTATGTCCACTGGTACCAACAGAAAGATGGTGAAGCTATCAAAAGGATTCTGTATGCCAATAATGATAACACAATCACTCTTCATAATCCTGACCTTCCTGAAGCCAAAGACTTCTCTGTGAAGAAAGATAATGATAATTATGCTCTACGGGTAAATGTACTGAAGCCAAGTCACTCAGGAGTTTATTATTGTGCCTGCTGTGTCTCAAGCAGCCACAGTGAGACAACCTGTTCACATCCTCTACAATAACTCAATTGGCATACAACTTGTTCTACAATAACACTACAATCATTGCACCATTAATTTAATTAAATGCATTAAAGATTTAAAACAGAAACACTAAGGAGACAAATTTGTATATCAATTTCAAATGTTTACATTTTCACTGCCTGGTAAATATTTATAGATAAAATACAAATTGAAGCTGAACATCTGTTTTCTTTTGGCTTTCATAGTCCACCTGTTCATAGTGATTGACCACAAATACACAGTAAATCTGTCAGTGTTAAATCAACACTATTAGAGTTAAATTAACACTGAGGGTGTCAAAATGTAACACTCCCAGTGTTAATTTAACTCTAATAGTGTTGATTTAACACTGACAGATTTACTGTGTAGTTATATTGGTGGTTGATAAACAGAGTGAAATGAATTTTTATTTCTGATAGTTACTGTGATGTATTCTAACATTAAACAAAGCTGGCAAGTGGAATATTTGGTAACATTTCCTATAAATCCATTAATCATAATGCATTATGAATGCATTCACAATGCATTTAATGTTATATATTATACCTGAGCATATCCACAGTACTGGGAATTAATTCTTATGGTTTCCATGTAACTTACACAATTTATTATAAATTCTGTTTAGTGCCTATAATTGATGGTATTAATTGCATTAAATGAACACATTTGATCATCTTCTGTCATATTAGAAGGTTTTTTATTTTCTAAATAATTGTATATATTTGTTGTTGAATTGGGTAACTTTTTAGATTGTGTAAGTTTTTTTTTGTGTAAGTTACAGTTTCTATTTAACAGGCACAGATCAAATATTGTAGGACAAACAGTGGAGCAAACTGAACTTTCCTGGACACATTTAATTGACAAAAGAGTTTATATCAGCTGTAGAGTCACTTTACCACTTTACCACTTCCACTGGTACCAACAGAAAGACGGTGAAGCTCTACAGAGGATTTTGTATGTCAATAAAGACGTCTCAAGCACTTTTCGTAATTCTGAGCACAGTGAAACTAATGACTTCTTTGTGACTTTAGAAAATAATAATTATGCCCTGAGTGTGGATGCAGTAAAGCCGAGTCACTCAGGAGTTTATTACTGTGCCTGCTGGTACGGCCACAGTGAGACAAACTCTTCACATCCTCAACAATAACACTACCAGAGTACAACCTCTTCCACCATAACATCACATGCAATTCATTCTTGAATTTCAATAAATATATTAAACATTCAAAATAAACACAAAGGAACATACTTTAGATATCAGTGTACACTACACATGTGATTATTCTCCACTCTTTTAGAATTATTAGCTTTTCATGTAACACAAATCTATTCAACAAAGATTTAAAGAATGAAGTTGACATTTGTTTTCCTTTTTACTGTCTTCCTCCACCTGTTCATAATAAATAACCACACAGCGAGATTCTAATAGCAGTCAAAACAATGTAAATGTTAATATTTTCATTACGCCTGGTCAAATGTTTACTGATAAACAATAATAAACTGATAATAATTTAACTTCATAAATAACACGTCTTTTTTTTCTTTTCCTACTACTCTTTAATATGACTTGGAGACCCCAACCCCTTTCTTTCTGTACATATCAGTAATTACATTTGCATATTTACACATATACATTAAGAAATACTAAAAAATACCAACACATTTATATGACATACAGATTAGTGCATACACACTGTTCATAAGTGACAGCACAGTACAACTGAAAGATGCTAACTGAAATGTAGAAACACTGAAATTAATTTGTACTTTAGTGTTGATTACAGCAGCTGTACTGTATATTCTACAGCTCAATCATGTAGGCAGAGTCTGATGGTCAGTGTTATACACAATCAATTTACTGTACTGCTGAACAAAAGAAAACGTTCATATCCGGTGTAGTGCTACAACAGCAGCTTATTAGAAAAGGAACATCAAGCTCCTACCAGAAGGAGGCGATCAGTGCATGATCACTTCCCCTTAATAACATTCATTCTCCACCCAGCATCTGCAGACAACACTGAAGTTCATACAAACTGCATGTAAACCAGAACTTTTAATGAACAACAGACTTCATTTCACAACTACAAGATGTGTATAAATGTGTATGCTGGTCTCTTCTCAGTGATCACAGGTAAGTACCACATCATTATGAAGATTTAGAGTTATGAAGTAAGACATGACAAATGTTAGAATGCTTTATTTACAGTTTAATGTTGATTACAGTGGCTGTACTGGGACAGACAGTGGAGCAAACTGAACTCTTGTGGGCAAAACCAATGGACAAAAGAGCTTATATCAGCTGTAAAGTGACCGGCCTGCAGAGTGACAATTATGTCCACTGGTACCAACAGAAAGATGGTGAAGCTCTACAGAGGATTCTGTATGTCAATAAAGATGGTGCAAGCACTGTTCATAACCCTGACCATCCTGAAGCAAAAGACTTCTCTGTGAGTTTAAAAAGTGATGATTATGTTCTGAAGGTGAATGAACTTAAGCTGACTCACTCAGGAGTTTATTACTGTGCCTGCTGGGACTATAGCAGCCACAGTGATACAAACTGCTCACATCCTCTACAATAACTCTACCAGAGTACCACCTGAAAGTTCCACAATAACATTACATTTATTTCAGTTTTTGAATGAATAAATACTCTACAGATTTTACACAACAGTAACCATCAAAGAAAATGTAATTTTCACATGTTTAACCCTCCACTGTCAGAACTGACCCACCACTCAAACACTAACATTAAGTGTGATAACCAGTGATGTCAGTAACGCGTTACTCTTTCCAATCCAGTAATCAGATTAAAGTTACTTACCCAAGTCACTGTGCGTTACTGTTTTTATCATTTTTCCTTAGCGAAAAGATATATTTTTACTTTCTTCTCGTGATATTACTTCTTCTTGTGAGATAGTGACACAAATGTAAACAATGGAGGGAAGTATGGAGTGAATTTTGTGTCAAAAGTTTCACAAGAGCAAAAATAAATCTGCAAGCAAAATCCACAGAAACAAGACCATAAAGTAATTTTTAGTTTCATTATTATTATTATTATTATTATTATTTTATTTTTCCACAATTTTTGGTTTCATTATTTTTGTTTTTTTTTTAATTTTCCACAATTTTTGGTTTCATTATTATTATTAGTATTATTATTATTATTATTATTATTATTATAAAAATTTTGGTTTCATTATTTTTGGTTTTTTGCTTCTGGAATCTCTCTTTGCTTCTGCTTCGCATTTTTTTGCTTCTGACTTTTGAAACACTTTTCACATGTGGGTGGGACTTAGAAGGTGGGGTTAGCCTTGAATTTCCATTGGTCACTGACAGCAGCTTTGAGTCCACCTCTGAGACAGAGCCACGCCCACCACATCTGCTTCACACAGCATTTTCAAACATGGCAGAACGCAGGGTTTGTAATTCACAGCAGCTGAACTGAATTTTGCCATTAAAAGTTTATACAAAGGTTATAATTAATTGCTAAATGGTCTGTAGATATTGCATATTGTTTCTTGAACACATCAGTGTTTTCTCTCCATCCAGTTCCCTAAAACTTTAAAAAGCTCACGTTGGTGAAGTGTGGTCAGTATTATTCCGCCATGTTTGAAAACGCTGTGTGAAGTAGTGATGTGTCGTTCACAAAAGAGCCGGCTCTAAGAGCCGATGCTTGGTAGAGTGAATCAAAAGAGCCGACTCTCATTGATTGAGAGCCGGCTCCCAATTTCTCATTAGCTCTGCTAACAAACCTGAGGAAAGGGGCAGAACAGACAGAAGGAATCACATCAGCCCATCCAAACTGAGGCGTCTGATTTTCTTGAATGCCAATCTGCACTAAAGGTTTATGTAGTGTTTCAACATTAAGAGTTTGGTTCTGCTGTTGATACTGTAGACTTGTTTGCTGTGTGTGTTTATTTTTCCTGTGTTCCCAGTCATGCTATTTGCCATCAACAGCCGGGGCCCAAGAGAGCAAAAAATTGTCTGTGTTCTCTCTGGGCGGGTAGATGGCGCTCTCACTCTCCTACTTTCACATTGCAATGTCCGCTGGCTCAGGCGTCTACTGATTGGTCCAATCGGAGCTGGGGACCCTGTGTGCCTTCCTCCGCGCGTTAGGCTCTCCAGTGATGGTGTATCAGCGGTGGTTCAAAAAAGAGGCTGTGGCTGCATCACACGCAACGGAGTTGAGTCAGGGACATTGCAAAGTGATGGAGAGACCTAATGGAGGTGATGGGCTAATTGGCTACCACTACACTGGGAAAGGGTAAAAAAAAGTTAAATAAAAGTAAGAATGTTTTTTAACAGAACTAATGCACAAAATGAAGCAAATATAAAGTGTATCATAAAAAGACTGAAGGCAAAAGGGTTTCTCAGCACACAAACCATTTATTTTTGCTTATTTAGATTTAAATATGAGGCTACAAATAATAACAAGCAAAGAGCCGTTTGGGAGCCGAAAGAGCCGGCTCTTCTTTGGGAGCTGAGTATAAAGAGCCGGCTCTCTTAAGAGAGCCGAACTTCCCATCACTAGTGTGAAGCAGATGTGGTGGGCGTGGCTCTGTCTCAGAGGCGGACTCAAGGCTGCTGTCAATGACCAATGGAAATTCAAGGCTAACCCCACCTTCTAAGTCCCACCCACACCTGAAAAGTGTTTCAAAAGTCAGAAGCAAAAAAATTTAACATTTTTAGAAAAAAATAAAATAAAAATAATAATGAAACCAAAAATTGTGGGAAAAAAAACAAAAATAATGAAACCAAAGATTGTGGAAAAATAAAAAATAAAAAAATGAAACCAAAAATTACTTCATGTTCTTGTTTCTGTGGATTTTGGTTGCAGATTTATTTTTGCTATTGTGAAACTTTTGAAACAAAAATCACTTCATAGGGAAGGGTTATCAAACAAAAACAATGGCTAGGTCTTCCACAGCCTTTGGCTCCAAAGTCTCCTACTCACTCATTAAAACAAAACAGCGTTTTTCTTAAAGAGACAGTAACCCTTTATACTGACACTGCAGTACTACACTATGAACTAACACATAAGAAACAATTCATCTAGTTTAAACCAAAATATTACAAAAACTGTCTCATGCAATCCAAATATCTTAAACCAATAGTCAAAAACTAAATTACTGGTAAATACACAAAGATAAAAGGTTTAATAATTTTTAGTAATTGGCCCATACACAACAGAAGCTGGACTTCAGTGTAAAACCAGTAAGTGGGGAGAGCTGAAGAAGCTGTGAGGGCAGTATGTACAGGTGCTGGTCGTAAAATTAGATTATCATAAAAAAGTTTATTTCACTGATTACATTCAAAAAGAAAAACTTGTATATTATATTCATTCATTACACAGACTGATACACTTCAAATGTTTATTTTAATTTTGATAATTACAGCTCACTACCATATACACTGTTTTGTTTTGTAAAACCACTCCTTGCTGCTCTAATGCTGTGAACAACAGATTTGATGTTTTGCAGTGTTAACAGTTAAAATATGTGAGGTCAAGAAAGATTTATAAAAACAAGTATTTATGTTAAGTGAATTCAAGAAAGACTGTATATTATTTTTAATATAAAAAATCTATTTAAGTTAATTCAATAGAAATCGTCTTTTTATATATAAAACATGTATTTTTTCAGGAAATAGTTTTTAAGTTCAACTTTAAATGTCAGGAGATACATTGATGCTGTTTAAAATGCATTTCCAATAAAGTGAGTATTGGCAAAACTGGTTGTCATTTTTATGTAGAGGTGGCTGGGGGTGTTGTCTGCAGCTGCTGAATGTAACTAATAAAGTAACTTGTAATCTAACTTAGTTACTTTTAAAATCAAGTAATCAATAAAGTAACTTTTTAAAGTTACTTTTTAAAGGAGTAATCAGTAATCAGATTATTTTTTCAATGTAACTATGCCATCACTGGTGATAACCACATCTGGCCCAAGTCTGCACCATCATTGCATGTGGCATGTGCTCCACTAAAAAAGGCTGGATGTGACTCAGGTTCAGGTCTCATCAGCGCTGCTATCTGGGCTGTAGCCCTCCACAATAATGCAGATGATGAAATAAAATAGAGTTGTGATTTGTTTTCTTCTACCTCTATACACAGAATACTATTGTACAAATAAGAGGACTAAAGCTGTCAAAATCACATTAAAGTAATAATCCTTAATCTCATTAAAGAGAGTGAGTTTAATTACAGATAGAAAGAAAAAGAAATAATTGGCCATTCAGTTCTGACAGAAATGGTCATGCTAACACTTGTGATTTAGGAGGTCAATCAAATACAGACAAGACAAAACATATTGGTGGCAGCGACATTTAATGGTAGATGCTGTCTGAGAATGTGGCTTATGTGAGGCTAGACAGAGATACAAGTTTCAGCACCTGAGTGAATAAGTAATGAACACAGATACTGGTTCTCCACCCACAGGAAGTGACCTCAGCTGTATTCTATAACATATATTTTGAAGCTAGTAAGACTACAAGGAAATCCAAACACAATAAAGGCAGCAGTTTTTTAATCAAACACTGTATTTAACAGCCTAATACAAGATGTGTATTGATCTGTTTATTATTATCCTCTCACTGATCCAAGGTAAGTATCACATCAAACAAGGTCATTAATGATCATTTTAATAATCTACTATATGACTGACTTGTAGTGTAATGTTGATTACAGTAGCTGTGCTGGCAGTGACGGTTGAACAAAGTCAGCTCTCCTGGACAAAGCCGAAGGGCAAAAGTGTGTACATCAGCTGCAGAGTGACTGACCTGGCTACAACTTATGTCCACTGGTACCAACAAAAGGAGGGTGAGGGCATCAAAAGGATTCTGTATGTCAGTGAAGATGGCAAAAGCACTGTTCATAATCCTGACCTTCCTGAAGCCAAAGACTTCTATGTGAAGAGAGATAATGATAATAATTACGTTCTGAGGGTGAGTGCACTGAAGTTGACTCACTCAGGAGTTTATTACTGTGCCTGCTGGGACTCAAGCAGCCACAGTGATACAAACTGCTCACATCCTCTACAATAACTCTACCAGTGTACCACCTGTTCCACCATAATGTCACATGCATTTAAATTTTTATTTCAATAAATGTGTTAAATATTTAAGACAGAAGCACGAATCACAGGAAAAACAATTTATTAGTGCATTTCAAAAACATAATATTGTGAAAAAGGGTCATTTATGTTAATAATTTAATTCAAAAGGTAAATTGTTGTATTTTATATTACCGTATTTTCCGGATTATAAGTCGCGGATTTTTTCATAGTTTGGCCGGGGGTGCGACTTATACTCTGGAGCGATTTATGTGTAGAATTATTAATATTGTGGCAACCCAGACTTGCTCGCGAATAACTTCTCAAGAAACATGTGTTTTAATTGGTCAATCTCTAGCAATACAACACAGCAAAGAGAATTAGATTAATGTTCACGCACTCACTCACACAGGTATGCATCTGATCTACCCCCCACACCAACGGTGACTATCCTAAACTACACAAGCAC